>CAAKHB010007173.1:28970-69036 GCA_901007665.1 Aeoliscus strigatus | reverse complement strand
GGCCCAAAATTTTTTTTTTTTTTTTTTTTTTTTTTTTCCCCCCCCCCCAATGAGCAGGTACTTGTCCAGCTACTTCTGTTTGATGGAACACGAGTCCTTGCTCCCATGAATTGGCCTTTCTTCCTCTGATAGCTTCTATCTTGAAATGGGGGAGCGCAGCTAGCATCAGAGCATTAATGTTGAATTATAGAAAAATCCAATTATTCTCGCAATCCCTAGGGATGCTTCAAGAATCCCCTCAAGGACCCACTTCAAGAACCACTGGTCTAATAAACACTCATGTTCTGTCTCAAATCGCGTACTTCTAGAATGAAACTGAGTATAAGTGCCACTCAAACGGCCCGAAAGTTAAGTATGGCTCGATGGACATTTCCTACCTGCAATGGACGCCATCTTGGTGACGTAGAAATGACGTACCGAGTTTCGAGCGTAGGACAACAGCGACACCAGTGGCACCACATGGGACATCACCTACCGATGGAATCCTGGAGAATGCTAACGTTAGCTTTCTAGCTAGTAAACCGCTGCACTTTTTCAGGCATTGACGTTGTGGTTCGGTGCTTGTGTGTGATAAAATGTCTTCTTGGACAAGGACGAGGTTTAAGATGTAAACATGTGTAAAATATTGTGTTAAATACTGTTAAATATGTTAAATATTTGCAAATGGCAGCAGCAATTTGCCTTTTAAAAACTAGTAGAAGAAGAACGTCACCATTTTCAAGTCATTTCTGGTAAGTGTTGATTGGAGACAGTACAGCCCTGTTGAAACCTGTGAACTTTGTGTGCATAGTGTACTACAAAGAAGGGTACTAACAGAAGTATGCGATTTGAGACACAGCACCAGAGAGTGGCGATGACAAAGCAGTTCCGTCAAGTGTCACTAGAACTCGTTCACTGAAAAGACTCTGAATTCATTCATTTTTAGATCATGTAATGAGTCACTACTTTCACTATCACCAGCAGCCATGTTGGCGCTGCAGTGTGTCCTCTAGCGTCTTCACCACCCAATTAGCTGCTTTTCTGTTCACCTGCCTACTCTGATGCTGACTCCTGTGTGCTTACTGTGCATTCCCCCTCCTCCCGCTCATGCAAACCTGCTCTATTTCTGGTGTCGGAACACAAGCGAGCGACAAACAAGCTGAAAGTCAGAGATGACATGGACCTGGGGAGGACATGTACAGCGTGTCGGTTACGGTATATACGGTACGCTAGAACTGAGTAGCTATCAGATCGTAACATGAAATTAAGACCGGCAGCACATTTGTCACAGTCATTGCTGACAGTAATGGATGTGCATGCATGGAGCAAGTACGTATGTGTGTGCTTATGTAACCCAAAGGCTGGTACTTAGGCTCACTGTCAAGAATAGTTCTATTTATTGTAGAAAACGTTTGATGACATGAAACCATGATGACAATAGTGGAGTCGGTTCACTCATGGTGCTTTTCCGTGACATAGGTCCAGTAGGTTTTTGTTCTGACAAGAGAACAGAGACGGAGCAGGACACGATCCGATGTGCTGACTCATTGTGGCTGGACGTGACACATGAGCGATTGTCCGCGTTTTAAACTGGCCCCCGATCAATGCCGAAACTGTAGATCAGGTAAAAATATCTAGAACACAATGAGATCCACGTTCATCTCTGTCATTCAGTGATGAAATTTCTAAAATATCAAGATTTCCAAGAGGAGTCTGGTGCGTTTTCAGCACTTCAGGGAGCATCGTCAATGTGCCTCGTCCAGGAGCTGGGTCTATTACTCACTGCAATGCTTAAATTACCACTGGATTCATGTTAAATTACATAACTTGAGGTTAAATTCCAGCACAAACTCGGCCATGGCCTATAGGCACGTCGCTCTGCATTGAATCCCGACGGCGTGTTTAGGCTTTTGAGTTAACTTGGTTTTTCAATAACTGAAGATCTGAGATAATAACTGAGGTCCCAACAACATTGACATTCTTCAGCTCGCCTGTAGCAAAGTTGTCTTTTCGCAGCTGCGAGCGCTGGGAAAGTCACGTGACACAAAGCGCCCAGTCCCATTTGTTGCTGTCTGCAGAGGTCCTACGCCGTAGGCAACGCCTAAATCCAGCTTAAGACGGGGAGAAGCATCCAATTCTCAAAGCTGAGAGGCAAACATGAATAATTTAGCACATTTTGCTTCAAAACTACCTAATAACTCTCACATGTATGTATTCAAATAAGTAGAATAATTGTATATACATTGTGATCAATGCACCAACCTACTGAACTGTGCAGCTCCTTGAATTTATCAATATATATATATACTATATATACATAATTCATATTTTGTTTGGCACTGTGACATGATCCTGGAGCAGTCAAAGCAAAGCAGCATCCAAAAAAACATCATTGCCAAAGGGTGCATTGGAGGAAATTAGGCTTGAAGCGATTTCACACTTCATATTTGGCTTTGAGATGAGAGTTCACTCATGAGTGTTAAAGTACTGTATTGGAAAGTTCTTACTTTTTGGGGGTTTATGCCATTAAAAAAAAAAAAAAACACTTTTTAAATTTGCAAAGCTGCTGTTTTGAAATATGGAGATTTATGCAGTAGCACCACTGGAAATATAGCTGGCAGGAGTCCTCATCCGGTTAGACATTGTTGTCTGGTGGTGGTGTTGAACCAGCTGCAGCTGCGTTATCCTCCGACTCAAACTCATGTGAAGTCAAAGACGCCCCTCTTCTCTGCCCTGGAGGTGCAGAGGGGCTGAAAGACCTGCATCCATCATGCTGGAGTTTTGTGTTATCACCTGCTGAAACGCGCCCCCCCCCCACCGCTACAACCTCCCTCCACCGTATGCTAATTGCAGCACTGTGACAACACTTTTACTCCTGCTGGCATAAACAACTCGTGAACATTTTATGAGATGCTATTTGAGGCATAAGAGCTTTTTCAACCCCTTTGGAGGCGAGTAGCTCACCATGTTTAAAACATTGATGACTTCCCTTCCACCTCGATGACTCGGCTCCATCGCCCCACCACTGAAATGCAGCGTGCCAGTGAAGTGAAAGTGTTCCGACACAATTCAACATCTGACTGCAGGTGAACATGTGGGATTATTTGAGGTTCGGCAACGATTTTAACCTCATGTAGTCTCATCTAACTGGAGCCAGACAAAGCTGTGGTATCATTGATTTTGGCCAAAACCTACACTACTGTTTTAATTTCTTCTGATATTCTGTGTTCATCTTATTTTTATTCTTACTGCGTCCTGAGCTGGATGGGTTGGGTGAAAGGTGCTACACAAACCTTCATTATTACCCCAAATAGAACGAGTGGATTTAATGGCGATGGCCCAAGCTAATAAGATTCCCCTTGGAAATCTTGACATTTTAGAAATGTCATCACTGAATGACAGATTTTAACAATTTGTAGATATTCTGAACTACCTACAAGTCATTGATCTCTGTCGGTTTAGGTCACTTTACTCCGGTCCGTCTCCGATCAGACACGGCACCGGACCTGATCCGTTTCCACTCTAGTCAACGTGTTAACTCCCACAGACTGCGCTGCACTGCGTCTCCAATCCGTCTCCAATCCGTCTCCACTCCGTCCCTTTGCATCCAAGATACGCAGAGCTTCTATTTTTGTCGGATGCCGGAGCAGAGACGCAGCAATTTCGCTCAGAATACATTGAGCGCAACAGGAAAATCAACACAGAAACAGAATAAAACATCTGGTTACTTTTCAGAATAAAACGCTTGACGTTGTCTGTGTTGCGTTGCAGAACAGTGCAGCATCCGGATCTTCAGAACATCTAATTGTTGTCGACATAAATAAATCAGTGCAAATGATAATATGTTTTAAATAAAATGATAATAAGTTTTCATTCTGGAGAAATAGGAGTCATACATGTACTTTCTGTCATTAGCAAAGTCGAAACATTAACTAGGAGATGTCGATATCTTTTTCTGACAGTTCCAAAAAAAGTTCTGATTCTATTTGGTCCAAAGAAGGAAGTATGTCATGTCAGTGACCTCGCTTCCGGAAGCTGCTCATCTGAGGGTAAATATCCTGCTTTAGTATCACCAGCACAAAGCAGCAGATTTGTTGTTTGGCAAACGTCCCACATGAAAAAGTCCTTGAAGCAAAAACTTGCAGTAAAATGTGGCATTGGTGTATTGTAATCTTACTTGCAAAGCTCAATCTTGTTGATATAATTCAAATCAAATTAATTCAATCATTTTTTTTTTCAGTACAAAATCACTGAGGGACAGTTTGTTCTGAAATTGTTTTCTGGCAAATTGATAATGAAGGACATTGTGGAATATAAACAGCAGTCTGAATGTACAAACTATTTTTATACAAATTCACATGAAGAATGTTATAGGACTAAGGAAAACATTTAATTTAGTCTTGATTTAAGCAGCAAGACGTTCTGTTCATGCATAAACTAATATTACTTGTATGAATATGCCAATTCATCTCTCAACTGTGATCATTTCTCTAATCAAACTAATTGTCTGTGTGCGGTACAAGTGCTGCTCAATGGAAAATATTTCACTGACGTGCGGTTAAGTCGACAGGAAAATCACATGACTAAATTACAATTCCAACCAGGTTGTAATAGTTTCACATCAATCAAATCAATCAAATACATACTACCTGACTCCACACTTACAAAAAAAACCAAACAAAAACAAAACATCTGAAGCCAGCAGACAGAGAATTATTATTCAACTGTATCTCTGCCTCCTCTTCTTCAGTGCTGGTTTCTTTTTAACAAGAAACAACAATCACACTCTAAGCCTTACTACCTGGGTTCTATTTGTGCGTTTGCCACGTGAACGAGTGAATACCAGAGCACCTGGCAGCCACTCAGCATCTTTCCGTCCCATTTCATGGCCTAATGAGTGAATGTGAGCGCAGCTCCTCTCTCATTCTGTCCACGTCAGGATGCAGCGCACAGCATTTCCACCAACATCCCCGTTCATCGCAGACAGAGAGAGGTAATTGTCAGCATCCCTCGCTACTCTAGATTCTACATCAGATGAAGTCGCTGTGTGGTTGGCGGCATAACAGATAATTCAACTTTTTTACATCCTGTCTTCCATAAATAATAATGATAATAATAATGTTTTTTTGTACAGCACGTTTCATATACACATGCAGCTCAAAGTGCTTTACAATGAAAGCCAGTGCAGAGCAGCCAAAACTGGACTCTTGTGTTCTCTCCAGCGGCCAAGCTGCAGAGTTGTGAACTGGCTGAAGCCTTTGAGTTTCCAGAGGGCTTGAAATAAATGCATGAATTTGTTTTTCAGCATGGATGCACTTTAGCTATGTTTCTAAGAATGAAAGAATGCTTTTGTCACTTTATGTATGTGTGACTTGAAGCTGAGCTCCTGATCCAGGAACAAACCAGATTTTATTTTATGTTCCATGGCAGCTCTCGTTGTGTTTCAGAATAAACGAGTACAATTTCAGTTTTGTCCTCGTTTCACCTTAAGTCACTGCTCATCCATGTGTTTATTGTTAGGAGACCGTTAGTGATGGAGTTTACAAGGGTTTTTTTCATTTGGCTCAGAAGAGATGTAGAGTTGTGTGTCATCTGCGTAGCAAACAGACATTGTGTTTTCTACTCTCATGGTTTTACTCATGCGGGTGCATATCAGTAGTTCATCTTTAAATATGATGAGCTCTGCATGAGGGAGGGATCAAAGAATTGAGATTACGTTTGTTTAAAGGAAGAGACAGATATCCTGGGTATTATGAGGGCGATAAAGTAGACCCTCCTGGGTGAGGAGCAGCAAATTCCAATAAACTACTGAAACTCTGTGACTGAAAGTGGTGAATGTGAAATGAGAAAGATATGATAGACAAATTGTTAAAAGACAGGATGTGCCATCACAGAGAAATCTGTTTCAGCTGCCTGTTAAGTTTAAAAAAAAAAAAAAAACCTTCTGACTGCTGGAAGATTTTCACTAAAAAGAGAAAGAAATGAAGAGTCGCCAAAAAAGTAGGACATTAAAGCACACACTGCTCCTGTCCTTTGAAAACAGCAGCAGGTGTTTTAATAATCGACGCACAAAGAAGACAAAGATTGACGATCAAGAAGAAGAAGAAAACCAAAATGCTGATAAGATGTTTTCTCTCTTGGCCCAAACTCCAACGAAAAGCCAAACCACCCTTCTGGAAACAGCAGCATAAAAACACAAGCATCCTGTCGATTTGACTCTTTGTTGCACTGCTGGTAATTCTAACATTGCAGCAAAAAAGGAGCTTTGAAAGATAATCTGGGATCTGAGTGTGTGGGAGACACTAGACCTCGGTTGTTTTCACTCGACAGCCTATTCAGGCTTCTTAAATGTACCCGAAATGCCGTTTTAGATATTAAGCTTCTTGTCAGTGCTGTGGGATGAGTAATGTAAAACCCCTGAGTGACAAAAAAAAGATGCATCGAGACATGTGAGAAACATTGACGGCTGCAAAACCTTGGCTGCATTTATCTTGACCGTTATGTAAATAAAGCACTTCTTTGGGAATGGGGTGATTGGATCGCCTATGGAGGTTATTTCATGTTTAGTCAATGACGTTCAGATAAAACGCACATTAAAGTTAATCTTGGATGAGAGCAGCGACTGTCCGTCAAGATAATGCTCCTCCCAATGATTATGGTGTTGACCTTCAGGCGGAAGGGAAAACTAGAAGACGTTCTGCTGCTGCCAAGCCTCCATCATCGTCCACTGTAATGGTACCTCACGTGGACCACTGAGAGTTATTGATGAATCTCAATTAAGATTTGCCTCGCTCCATTGAGTTCTACACAGACGGGATGAGGCTCGCCAAAAAATATGATGGGAATCATTTCTCCACTGAAGACGAGTGTTAATATATTGTTGATCCTGCGAAGTGTTACGCTTCCTTTGGCTGAGATAATGATCGCTGTGACACCTATCACTCGTGGGTTTTTTTTTTTAACCTCCGGTGTGTTATTATTTTCAAATAAGCTGCTTAATGTTCTTGGGAGGTTCATTAAGGCGCTCAAAGACCGCAATATGAATTGCACGCCATAAGAGTATACGATGATATTGCTCATAAATGTTGCTCCCACGGCCGAGGACGGTCGATCAGTCAACTTTTATGAGCGTTGCGAACTCAAAGCAGTAGAACTATGTTTCATCGTGTTAATGTTTCAACCTGAAAATGACTTTAAGAGTAACTGGAAGGGCACCTACAAGTTTATTACCTCATACCCACCTTCATTTGCAACCCCTGAACGGAAGTAAGATGCTGGAAAGAAATCCAATACTAGACAAAAACAATCTGCTGTTCCCATTCAGGGCCGCAAATCGCAGCAAAATGTGGGTGTGAAAACCAAACAAACTCCTGAAGGGAAAACAGAACGGAGCTCATTAGCCGTGGGTTCAAGCAGGAAACATTTACAAGGTGATTGGCATGTGTGTATCAAGGGAAATAAGTCTTTGTCCAGCTGGTAGGATGGTAAAATAAAAATGATCAACCAATCAGACCTAACATCTTTATAATTTCATACATCTGAATTCAGTTTATCAGTAACTCTGAAATAATTCCTGCTTTCAGGACGAACAAAGTCAGGGTTTTCATTAAACTCGTTTTCTGGAACGGACCTCAGGCTGAATCCAGCTGTGGTTTGACTGCTCAAAACATACAATTCAAGAAAATGTTAAATGCCCTGAATGGAAGCGCATGAGGATCATTGACGTGCAGTTTGCGTCTGTTCCCCCAGGGGGCGACGCTCATAAGACGTCAAAGAAACATTGTGAGATGGTTAAAGCATCCAAAACAAACTGAGGGAAGCGCTGACAGCTAATGTTGAATGTTCTGGAACTTCCTGGTACAAGGTTTTCAACAACAATCAAAAGCTAATGAAGCTTTTTCTTCAGCTCTAATGAAGTTTAATAAAAAGTACTTTGCCGTGCTTTGTAGTCGCTCTGAGTGTCTCGTAATGATGAGGAGGGATTTACATTGGAGTTAGTGGACGACCCGCTGCGTCTCATCTAGATGCGAGAGGGTTTCTGGTGTCTGTCAGACCCCAGTGGCTCTGACGTCCCTGCTGTTCAACAGTAAGGATGAAGAGCGGTTCGTTTATTCTGCTGTGAAAATGACGACGTGTAGTTTAACCTTGGCAGTTGCATAAACTTTTAATGCTTTTGAAAAAAAAAATCAGAAGTGGAGGCCAGCGGGGTTCATCAGGGGAAAATGGTGTAAATTGTTTATAGCAGCCTGTTAAATTTCAAAGACTGGATTCTTAAATAGTTGCTAGATCTCACTGGAGATATTATCTGAAAGAGGCTGACACGGTGAGACAGTGGTTAGTACTGTGTGGGTTCTCTCCGGGTACTCTGGCTCCCTCTGACCTCCTAAAGCATGCAAGGTTAATTGGCACGTCTAAAGTGCACGAAGGCGTGAATGTGTGCGTGAGACATGGACCGCGACCCTGATGCTGCATTCACATGAAATCAGGGAAACGCCAGTAAAACACTGGCAAGGCCGGCAAAGAAGACCGTTGCCACGGTAACGGCAACACGCAACGATCAAGGTTGAACTATTTTAACTTTTACCGTCTACGACAGAATTCACTACTGAATGTGACGTACTTTCAGTTTATGATGGAGAATCTAGAGAAAACAGGACATAGTTTATCATTTATTTACTGTAAACAATACACCGTCGCCATAGAAACATGTCCCTGGGGTCCCGCTTTGCTGTCATGAGGCTCCAATGGATTGTTTGCTTTTTTCCCCACTCTGTCTCCCGTTTACCTGATTCCATGTGAATGCAGCATTAACCGGAGCAAGGGGAAGACGACAAACGACACGATACGAAACAAAACAAAACAAAAAAATTGCTTCGATCAATTGAACAGAATTAATATTCTGCCAATAGCTGCGGATCAAGACAAGTGATCAGTGACTGTTCCATCACTCACACACGCACACACAGTAATAAATAGATATGAGAAGCAATTTCAAACTGAGCTAGAAGTCCTGCACTGCACACTCTCTTTGAAATGCAGCATGAAAGGTAGAAGCGTCTTTTCTCCCCCGAGAAGGTCAAAGTTGTAGCGTACAGTATTCAGGACAGACGTCACTGTCCTCTGATGGCTTAGTGGGTCAAGGCTGTGAAGCCAACTACGAACCCCGGCGGGAATTATTTTATTTTTTTAAATTTAAAAACCTTTTATTTTGAAAGATCAAATGTCTCCTCTGAGCAGATGGGGCAGTGCAGTGCCACCGACCCCATAAAAACAGACTACACACACCGTGGACCTACAGTAACTTGACTGAGACGTACCGTATGAAAGCTTTTCCTAATGAAATTGTGGTGAGTCACTGAGACCAAACAGGGACTCATCCAATAATTCTGTCACAGGAAAGTGCGACGCATGTACAGATGCGTTGATTTATTCAAACGTCCCAGGGGCCGGTATATAATTTTAGAATTAATATACAATTTAGAGCTCGACGTTTGCTGCCGCGAATCATTCCGATGTATTTCTACTTAGGAGCTGTCTCTGTTGGCGGGGGCGTCAGGTGTCTGCGATGCATACAAATGGCTATATCATGTCAGCATATGAAAGAACGGGGGCTGACATAGATTAAAGGAGCACAAACACTGACGCACACAGCAACGACACAATGTTGAATGTCGAGCAGCATGAAAGGAGTCGGCAGCGCGCTAACGGGAATACGCTTCAATTTATTCAAACGCGTGTTGCTGTCTGTCTGTGGGGAAATCTTTTTCCAGTGGTCCATATTTATTTCTACGCGCCAAGAAATCAACACTTCACGGGCTTCACGTCCTCGTGTTATTAGAGATTGGCCTTCTGTCACAAATGAAGGGGCTCATCGTGTTACAGAAATATTTTCAGGTCATTCCGAAATCAACGGCGACGCTCCAGCGTTGGACAAAGTCTGAATTATTACAGAAAGCAGCTTTGATTCACCCCCCACCCCTCCCCTCAAGTCAGAGTCAGCCTTATTGTCAATTTCTGCTTGAAAATTCCCTCCTCCACCCATGGTGTGCAAGCGGACACACATGAATTTAAAAAAAAATAACACTAACAGAAAACTTCCAGCAAAAAGAAAATGAAATGAATGAAAAGGTGAAATAGCCGTTGTATTTGTTCTCACTTCCTGTTTAAAAACACACTCCAAAACGTGCCGCGGAGATGTCAGAGGACCCAGTCTCAGTGTCTTTTGTATGTCAGCTCATTGTTGGTGTGCGGCGAAAACGTTATTGACCAAACGGGTACTGCAAAAATCCATTATTTACAGAGGTAATGAGGTAAGACTGCTGGCACCGTCAGCGAGGCAGGTGTGACCCGACACACCTGATCAGCATCTTTCCGCAGCCGACAGAGCGCCGGCGCCAGTTAATGTGTTGTTTCTACTACAACCCGGCAACAGATGGAGATTACAGCAAATAATTAAAACGTACACGACTGTCTGATGTTATCCCAGATACAATATTAGACTTGAGTAATGGGTAACCAATCTGATTTATGTGATTTATGATTTTTCAAGTGGATGGAAAATCGAAACCTAAAATCCGTCATCCCACTTCTCCAGGTGAGCGACCGAGGCGGGTGCAGCCATGTTCCTAAAACTGGAACTAGAACAAAGAGAACAGAACACAAGCAGAGGCCGCTCCAGTTATTACCTGATCTGATCTTCTACTCATTGAAATTGTGAGAAAAACATTTTAATAACATAAAGTTTCTAGTTCTTTACCGACTGGAACCAGTTTTGATCTAAAGGAATGAGACAGATGTTTGTCCAAGTGAAGGATATGATCACTTATTTACTGCTGGAGTTTCACGTCACAGGTTCAGGTCTGATCGTGAAATTTTTTTGTTTTTTTTTGGCACATTGAAAAGTGCTAACACTGAAACAGGGAAAAAGAGTTTTCCATAAACTGACAGAAATCACGGTTTCTCAGAAACACGCCCGACTTAAAAAAAAAAAAACACTAAATCTGCTTTGCGAAACGGGTCGCAGCAGTTCCAATTTCAAAAAGATTATGATCCACACTTGTTCTAATAACAAATATTCATAGATGCTTAGCCAGAAAGCGTATTTAGCTGAGGAACCGAGAGGAGAAACAAATCCAACCACATGCAGTTGGGACAGAACCAGGTCCTCAGAATGTGTGACGCTGTATTTTGCACCAGTGGAGTTGTGAACACATCACTGGAACAAGTAGAAGTAAACGTGTTCCAATAACCCTCAGTAGGTTTACGACCAGCTCCAGCTTCCTGTTGGTGCATCACACCAGCGCCTCATTCCTCCACTGCCAACACGCTGAGATTATCTCCAGTGCTCATTCACGTATTTCGTATTACTAAATCAGTCAATTTATTTCATGAAATTGCATTTCACCGGCAGCTCTGGGTTTCTTCCAGCAGGCGTAACGAGCTCGGTTAGCGCGGCTCGTTCCGGGGCTCCAATTACAGAGCATCCTGGAGAACCGCTGGCATTCGTCTGTCTTTGTCCCTCCCCTGCTGACATTCAGTTCAGCTTCCTTTCCATCCGTCTATTTCCTATTTGTTTTTGTTTTCTCAAACCCGCTACATGCCGGACTATAATATGCACCCATCCATTTCCTCAACTGCTCGTGTTGCACGAAATGAGGTTAGATGGGGTAAACACGGGGCCGGTACGCCGCTCTATCACTGGACTGAAAATTCATACGAGAAACTCTTCATGCCTGAGAGGAAACTCACAACTCAAAGTGTTAACATATTCCATTAAAACATGACTAATACGTTTCCACGACTCCCGCCAGCCGTAAACAGCCTGTTACAAACTGACAGTTGATCTGGTTCACACACAGAAACACTCGGGCAGGTGAGAAATCTGATTTGTTTCAGGGACGATCATAGTTTTAATGCTTTAATGCTTAATGCTGGCGACACGGTGGAACAGTGGTTAGCACTGTTGCCTCGTGGCGAGAAGATCCCTGCTCTCTGTGCTGAGTTTACGTACTCCAGCTTCCTCCCACCTCCAGTGCACCAGTTTAGTGAAAGACTTCCAGTTTTGCCAGTGATCAGCAAAGGAAAATGAACGAACACAAACACACGAGCGCTTCAACTGTACTAAAAAAGCCAAAACGGTGGCTGGATCTTATAAAACTTTGTCACCTTAACAAATAAGCTTCCATTGCTTCCCAAAAGACCCCGTCCAGAAGCCGTCTGAGTGGAACCGAAGGTCGAGAATGACCTCGACGACAGAGTCAGTCCACGGTGGGTGTGGACCTGTGAACGGTACGTCTGGACCTGCTGACTCAACACACACGGTGGACTGGCTCCGTGGTCCACAAGCACTGGGACTAGAGCTTCTACCATCTCCTCCCCTGTCTCCATGGGGACGGGTTCTCGACTTGTCAGTCGAGCCCGACGCTCCGAAACACCGGCGTGTGACTCGCCATCGGCGTAGTTGTTCCATTGAAACAATGATGGTGCGGCGCTTGCAGTTCAAACCCGTGTGAGATTGGTCCTTCTCCTGTCAGATGTCTGCTGCACACCTCCGTCTGCGGAGGAACTACGAACTCCGTCCTTCGGAGGACAGGGTCTTTGGGGAAGCACTGGAAGCTAATGCTGCTCTTATAGCAACAAAGCTCATTAGATCCACCGTTTTCATTATATTTTGTCTTTTTTGACAAAGATGGTGCTCAGAGCCTGTTTGTCACCGTCGATCCCCCGTAGGTGTGAATGTGAGTGTGAATGGTTGTCTGTGCTTCATGCTGGTGAGTCGTTCAGGTTGGACCCTGACGTTCACCCGCTGACAGCTGAGATCAGCTCCAGCACAACCAAGACCCAGACAACCAAAGTCCTACACAAACTGTGGGAGCTGTTCCATAAAGTCAGTTTAACAAAACTCTGAGTTTGTTGATCCTGAAATGAGGAAAACTCTTAAGTTGCCCAATTTCAAGGCCGTAAACTGACTAAACATTCAGTTTTAATTCTGTCAGTTTATGAAGCAGGCCTCTGGTGGGTTACGACTGTGTGGAATCAAGCTCATATTGGTAATGTAAGTGCAATATTTAAGTACAACAGCACCTGCCTGTAATTCCAAACTGAGTATAGAGTGTGTGTTGCTGGAGGTTCTTTACATGACTTTAACACTCCCATTAAACGTCAGCCGGTTTCCCAGCAGGATGGTTGTTCTGCTTCCTCTTTTTTTATAATTTTTAATTAGACTTGAGTCCATATCGTCCGTCATCCTCTAACCTTGCTCGATTAAATCGACCGATCGATTAAAAAAAATAAAATAAAATAAAAAATACAGGAGGATGACGTCACTTGTCAAGCTCACATTTTAATGCTCAATCGACCTCGGTTTTGTCGGTAATGAGCGGCCTCTAACGTATGAGGTGATGCTTGAATTATTTATGACTTTCTCTACACTTCATGCATCTTCTCATTATTGGGGCTGAAAATGAGTTTGCTGAAAACTGGCCAAAGTGAGCGCTCCCCTCGGCTTACGGAACACAGCACATTAAAGTGAATCACAGCGGACAGCTGGAGCCACCCTTTATGGTAATGCACCCTCTACAATTATGGCTTCGACCTTCCTTGGTGAAGAGAAATGAGGAGACGTCCAGTCCTCGACCCGTTCGAACACTTAGTGGCGGACATGTTGGGCCCGAGGACCACCTCCCACCTGACATTGACTACTTGTTTGGAGGAGACGGCGGAGACATTAGAAAGGTGACAGGTTGACGAATGAGACGCATCTGTCAAACAGCGAGAAGACAATAATTCATTCACACCGTCTCGCACCGCGCTGGGTGAACAGATGAGCCTGGTTGGGTGTAAATAGGGGATGCAATTAATGTTTGTTTTCTTTTAATTAAATTACTTCAATTGCACCAGAATGACAACAAACAGCAGATGACAATATGTCTGCCGCAAAGTTCTTGTGCTGAAGGTGACAGTTTCACTTGGTTGTTTGTCCCACAAACAGGGGAAAAAAGAGGGAGGACATGTCATTTCAAATTATATCTCATTTTCCCTTCATTTTCTTTCAAACCCTCATTGCATACTGTGCCTTGAAACATACTGTATAGATCCTACCGCAGACTCGCGGTAGGATCTCTCAAAGCTCGCATACAATAAATCTGACTTGGCCACAGTCAGCAAGTTGAGCGCTTTTGATAGTGTTTCCCACGGTGACGTTTAAGTTAAAGCGCTTTCTGGTGAGTCCCCTCTTCTACCTGAAGGACACACGACAGGAGAAAACCGCAGGGAAGGGCCGAGCCGCCACCTGCATGAAGCACAAACAGATGGGGAAAAAAAATAAAAATGGAGACTTACCCTTTATCCGTAAACTCTCGGGGATTCCATCCTGCTGGTGGAAAAAACAAGAAGAAAAAGAAGGAAAAAAAGACCACAGTTATAATAAACCCCACAGGCGACACAGCAATATGACACAGAACATTTGAGCAGGCGAAAGATAGATTTTCCTAAACGACGACACACATCAAGCAGATTTCGGTAAAAGCAGCCATATTTAGGGCTATTGGATTCACCCTGGGACATCATGTAGCAGCTTTGATGGAAAACATGGCGCACTGATACCTGCCTCTATAACTTCATTCATTTACTCTCCGTTCTTGCTGGGCTCCGACTTGTGATGTATTCATTAGCGTTTTCCTTGTTAGCGCTCACTCCATTTCCTTATCCGCTGGTTTGCATTTCAAGGCGACTCCCACACAGTACGGCCTCCATTTTCTGATCAGCATCAACTCTTTTTTTTTTTTTTTTTTCTTTTTCTTCCCCAGACAAGAGGAGCGAATAACCACAACCCTCCCGGTGGCCGGGCTTCAAATACAAGCTGTGTAGGGTGATGAATGTAGAGGATGCTGTCATCGGGACAACTATTCTGAGTAACTACTCTCCACAGTCCATGAATACAGAAGAAAGGGGCATAAATATTTCATTCCTCCCCACGTGGAATCTGCATAGCTCGTCCTTCTTGTTCCTGTACAAGAGAATCTAGACTTTTCCAGTTCGAGCAGGGAGGTGTCATGAAGGACATGCATTATGCAACAGGTCTACGGACGGAAATGAAAGTAGCTTATATTTTATAATCAACGTGCAACAGCTGATTTTAATGTTCTTCATTTAAATATTTTACATGTATGATCAATCCAAACGGATTAGTCTGACACCTACTATCATACCGTAATTAAGCATCTGTTTGCTCAGGGTGACAGAACTTTGAGAAGTTGCACTTCACAGCCAAGTTGCTGTCATTACGGTAATGACTCGCTGGTTTCCGGCAACAGATCGAATGGGATTACCGTAATGACAACAACATGGCTGTTCTCAACTTTCAGGAAACGATCGACATTTTCTCCTTCTCCTAGCTCCTTCTTCACACCAGGTAGAGGAACCGAGTCATGCTTCTCAGCTTTCACCCTTCGACGTTTTCTGACAACGCAAATAATTCTGGTGCTCTAAAGTATGTTAGCGCAAACGTAGCGCCGAGGTTACGGTCAATGTTAAAGGGCTGATACTGTGTTTAGCAGTTGATCATAGTGTGATATCACATCATCCTCTTCCATTGTAAATGAATCTAGCAGTTTCACTAATGAGCTCATGGAGTCAAAATAATTGCACAATTTAGTTCTGTCATTTTTCATAAAAGAGCCACCCCCCATGTGTTTGGTTGAAATTGATTTATCGGGATAGGAATTTTTGGAATGAACCCACTGAGCTGAAGCATCTGTGACCAAGGCCATTACCAAACAGGTTTTTGGGTTTTTTTCCCACTGACCATCTGAGGTCGACATTATCCAGAGGATTCCTGCAGAGACAGACGCAGCTGACATGTTATATTATGTGTCATATTAGTCCAGTGAGTTGTATCTGAAACATAGACTCACAAGCAGCAGTAAAATAAGAAATAATGCAAATAATAAAAAATATAATAAAAATAATAATACAAAATATAATAAAATAATAAAAAATAGTAAAAATACTAGTAGTAGATGTGACAGATGACCTCAATGGATTTGGGATTTTACATAAACATAAAATATATTAATGAAAAACACATGCTCCAGGATTAGTGAACATTATTGTACTGACCTGGCATTAGTTGTTTTTTTTCTTTACGTTGTTTCTTTTACACGTTAGCACAGCTCAGTTGGATGGTGTTACAGTGAATCCCTGGCATCTGGTACCTACATATACCTACATGCCAATACAGGGTAATTCACACACTCAAATCAGACCCTAACATAAATAACAAAATCGACCTGGCATTAGTACAATCCGACAAATATGGCAGGATAACGAAAAGAAAAAAGAAAAAAAAAACAGTCCCTCAGTAACATCGCACATAAATCCTATGGCGTCCACTAAAGAAACTTCCCCCATCACATCATTGCGTTGGATGTTTTACAGCACATAATAGACTGGCAGCCCCGTGAGCACAAATCACACACAACACCTGTGGCTCGCTGATATTCTTGGTATCACTCGCTCCCTGGAGGAGCTGACATTTAGGGCTGCACTACAGGTAGGAGAGATATTAAATGGGACTGATTTGCATATGGCGGGCAGCGTTCACACCTCATTTTGTTTGAGGAGTGTGATTTCCCCCCGGGGCTGCCGGCGGTCCGTCTCCGCTGCCCTGAGTGTCTGGGGAACGACGCAGCACCCAGCTGTATGAGCTGCCGTTCATCTGACCCGGTCACATATCTCCTGGTGACCTCGCTTGTTCCACTAACACTCGTCTGACTTGTCTGTTCCGTCTTGTCCGGCTTCAGACTTCACAGCCGCCACTGATCCAAGAGCTCTTCAGGTTGTGAAGCACAAACTGGAATACACAGTTTATTTATTACACCTAGGTGAAATTAATCCAGTATCAGGAGCCAAATATGAGCTTGACCAGCATCCGAAAGTACAGCCTGCAAAGTGACTATTGAACTGAATCCACCTTTCTCAAACGTCCAATAAAAACGGATTATAATCCCCATGAAGGGGGATTTAATGCAGGGCGGTTGTATTATACCGCAGTCAGTGCAGCTAATGAACCAGCACACAAGTAGAAATTATCAGAATCTGTGCTGCCATGATGGGATTATTGCTACGATCGCCAAAAACAAAATCTTATCAAAAATATTTGTCTTATTATAAGCAGATAAACCTACCAGTGAAGCAACACGTTGCTTGTAATTCTAACAAAAAAAACCCACACACAGATATTTAAACTTTTGTGAAAGTGAAAATTTGATTTAACCTGGTTCAAATCAGGTGATGTCTTATTTCAAGTGTAAATAAAACTAGTAATTAAACGTTCTGATTAGAAATAAGATCAATATTGTTCATAAGATTTAGAAGTTTTGCAGTACAAGCTGAACCCAGCAACAAACTTTCCAACAGTCGAAGATGCTCAACTTCCCCATGTGTCTGTAACCCAGGAGAACGGTCACAGTGAAGACTGAAACATCGATCATGAGCGCACGGAAGACAAAACAAAAACTTACTTCAGCAGCAAGGACAAACCATCAGGGGAGGGGGTGGAACAAAAGTATAATCCACAGGACAGAAAGTCATGAAATCACACAGAACGACGTTCATTGGAAAGGATTCCTTGATGGTTGGACTGTTTGACAGACACACACACACACACACACACTTTCTGTCCAGGAGAGGGCTGATTAAGAAAATGGGAGACAGGTGCAGGAAACAACTTTCAAAATAAAACCAAACCTGGAGCGATTCACCTTAACATCAGTGTCTGTTGTGTTGTAGGTTGCAAATGTTTTTTTTTACGATAAAATGACACCTCATCTCCTGATCCACCTCTGACTTTTGGCCTGAGGTTCCCTGTTCCTGGAGGGTTTCACTGCACGTTTCACTAAATCAATAGATGAGTTCGGAAAGAGGAAATAAGATGGCAGCAGGTTTGACATCTTTAAAAGGACTGTCGGCATCCAGCATCTGCCTCCTCAGCCCCTGTGGAGACGTTACAGGAAGCAGTTCCCTCCGGCACGCTGCCGCTTCAAAGCAGACAGGTCATCAAGATGAGTGACAAGGTTTGAGGCCAAAAATGACCAGCTGAGGAGGACGAGGGGAGAGAAAACACTGTCACTTGCAGTTTTAACCGCAGCTTCTGTTGCTTGGGACTATTCTTTCTTCTTATTTCTCCCATCTCTTTTTGTAAATCTCATTTGCCAGCCCCCTCCTCCCCCTGCTCTCCCTCCCTCTCTCCACTTATCCCCTGCTAATCTAGATTTGCCATGTGGCCAAGCCAATGCACGCCGGACAGGGCTTTGCACGTGGGTGTCCTTGCCTCCATTTTGTGTGTCCTGACCGTTTGATGCCACACTGACAGAGAAAACAAAACAGCTTACATTCAGAAATGAATACTAAATTCAAGTATAACTATGGTCTGACTCCATGTGGAGGCTTCCATCATGAATTTCAAAAACAATACTGTGGAAATTCCTGGGAGAGCGTTTTATGGTCGAGTGCTTTCTGCTGATTGAGGTCGTGGTGCGAAAAGCTCATGAGGTTGTCTCTAATTCTGTTACGCCCGTCAGCCGCTGTCCTTGAAAGCAACGCAAGCGGCGCAGCATTAGCACGGACACACGTGTGTCGCAGCTTATGATGTGGAGCTCAAAGGCCGTGTCTTCTTCGGATTGTTCAATAAAATAAACCCATTTTTTGAACATGGATAATTGATAATTAATCAAGACACGTACTGCAAATTAGATGAAATTTCAGTCATTAACTTAACAGACTCTAAAAATATCAAGTGTGGCTTTCAAATAGCCCCAAATTATCTGCAATTACAGCAACAGTGGACGACAGTCGCAACAGTCCTGAGGAAAATTTGGGGACATGGACATAGTTTAAACGGTTCCACAGCTCCGTTTGACAAGCAGATAGATGGGCGAAGTTTACTTCTGTCCTTTAATAAGACATATTGTAATTGTTTGCAGTAGCTGTAACGACAGTCCTCTGATGTAATCACACAGACTTGGCACATTAATTTCATTGCCGCGGAAGAGGACATACATCATTTGTGCCGCCGCACGTCAAATTCCCCCGACGTGTGGCCGCACATACTTTAATCATTAAAGTCTCTTTACTTCTGCATCAGTGTGATGAAGACAGAAAATCTGAGGTGAGAAGAAAATGTACTCGGCCAAGCTAATTTGTTTTTTTTTTTGTTTGTTTTTTTTAAATGTGCTGTTGAAGATTGAACGGATTCTTCAGCTCCCTTCTGTTTGTTTCATTTCTCGGCTCTCCATTCCTCTCCTCTGGCCCTGGAGGCTCACAGCCACAGCAGTCTGGACTGTCGTCATCCCTCCTGTGTTCAGTCCCTTTCCTGGGGGATGAGTTTCCTCCGACCGTGACGCATGTTAGCTTGTGTATTTCTATCTATTCTATTCTCCACCTCCAGAAAGGAACCTCTTGCTGTAGTCTCCCTCTGATGGAATGACGTTCAAAAGGTCAAATTCAACAGCTTCATATCACTCCCAGCTCCTCACTCACTTCTGATGCTGCCCAGTGACATTCAAACCTTCTGTTACTGGCCATCTCTGTCTCGTTTGCGATCTCGCTTGACCCTTCTAGGCCACCGTCCAATCATCTCTTCTCTATGTGTGCATGCGGTGGTGTGATTGTACACATCTTGAACTGTACAGAGAAGTCCCAGCATGGCTTTTATTGATTCTCTGGCCCATTGTGACCATGTCAGGGGCAAGGCAGCGTAGTTTAGAAGAGAAAAGAGAAAAGTGTCTCTTGAGACGTTCTAGGAGAGACTAATAAAAAGCTGCAGGAGTTTGAGCCATGTCGCTGAGTCAATAAGCATCGTTTAATTTCAAACATTCAGCTAGCATGTCACGCACGCGGCGCCGCTTCATTCACGGCTTCATCTGTGCTCGTTTGTGCTTCATGTTAATCTGGTGTTGCGGGAAAAATGACAGCTCCCTGGCTCACAGGGAGAGATGATGATTCAGCCAGTATTTCTCCGAGGGAAGAACAACCACAACAAGTACATCCATTGTGTAAAGAAAGTGCTCCTGTGATAACTTTTTGGCAAACACACAAAGTCATCTTGTCACAGGCAGCAAATGGGATCAATACCTTGTGTCGGAATCTTACAACGGGTCGATAGGGCGGCGACCCGAATCCCTCATTGCTGGGTCTCCCGTTGGCGCCGAGCACGGTGAGCCCCCACAGTAAGACGACCGCCAGCCGCCATCGAGCCGTCTTCATCGGTCGGCTCCTGTCAGAAACCAAACAAGAACGGTGAGCGCAAGGCTGTGGATCGGCTGAGACAATACATCAGGTCTGCAGTAATTAGTGTCGACAATGAGAAGTGCACAACTGTCACTGGTTTAAACCAAAGCTATCAATATGTTCCTCACACGTGCAGATTAGGTCTCCTCTCGAATCAATTAAAGGGAAATAGACGTCACGACGACATCAAGATAAAGACAACAAAGAGCCAATATATTAAGGCAATTACAGTGAGCGCTTTGGATTAATTACACCGTGATTATCAAAGTCAAACAAGTGCGATACAGCGGCAAGATTATTATCTTGCTCACACCCTCGCAGACACGCACCATGAATACATTTGTCGAACACGCGGGGAGAAGTTGATTGAAGCATGTATAAATAAAGGCATTTTCAATGATTCATCACGCAAAAAAACAAGGTTGACCTTTCCGCGAGATGAACTACGCGAAACTCTCGGGTTTGTGTGACAGCGTCTTTGTCCCAAAAAATGCGCTGTTCAAGGAGTTCAAAAAAAAAAAGAAAAAGAACAAGAAAAACACAGAAAAGTGTTTTAATACTGCAACACACAGACCCATGTGTACAAATCGTCACCGCGTTGGTTCCTTCTTACTTCTTACTTACTACTCATTCTGTTTGCTTTGTTGTGAAACATGCTGTGGAACAGCCCCCCCCCACCCCACACACACACACACACACACACACACAAGACCTTTTATCTAGAAACGTGTTGTTTTCCACACAGGAATAACACAGAGCTGAAGTTTCTCTGGAGCGTCTGCTCATCACCCTCCAGTAGCGAGAGATGACTGACGGCGGGACGGTGACCCCGATTCCTTGTTCCGCTGCAGTGACACCGCCTCAGACTGCAGCTCTGTGGGACCAAATGTGATTCAGCAGAGGTCAGAGAGGAGCAGCGTCACTGTGCCGGACAAAGGCGTCACATCAAAACTTTATTTTGACTTTTGTGACTCCAGCACATTTTTCTTTTCAAACTTTTATACTGCTCATCAAAAGTTTAGCAAGTTTTTTTTTTTTTTTTTTTAAAGCTAAGCAGCAAACCTGCACAGGCCAACACTCAACTGTGACTATTCCATCCGGTTCTGTGGATAGAACCCAGTACACTGACATCCAGGTGTTTCCGCCACTGACGAATGAGAAACATTTGATTGCAAACAATCAGTCGCCCTTTTCCTGATGGAAAGTCGTTGATTTTTCCTATGTCCAACCATCCCAAACATACCTAATGTGTTTCCTGCTTCAGCAAGATGTAAAAAATTCAAAAAAAAAAATTGAGTGCGACAAAAATGTACAAATGCATTTCGCTTTTGACAAAAAAGGCGGAATTCTGCAAAAAAAAAAAAACAGGTAGAATTCAGTGCAAAACAATCTGAATTCTGAGAAAAAAGTAATACGTTTGTACATGTCATATCTCATTCAAATTGTACTTGCTTGTGGCCCTAATCCTCATCTGGATGTTTCTGACTTGACTGCGTCGACAGTAAATTAAGTCAAGTTACAAGAACCAGATTAAAATCACCACACACACACACACACGCACACACCTTCAAACACATTGTTGCCCATAACCCCACACACCAGCCTGCACACACTTCGTCCAAAGTCACACCTTCACAACCGAGCCAAAGCGAGCTGCTGACTTGAGTAAATATTCAAAGGAAACATCATAGACGAATTAATTACACAGGAAAATTAACAAATTACATGGAGCATACCAACTAGGTGTTGCTGCCTTATGTCCTGGTCTTAAGCTAATTTGTCTTCTCGACAAGCTGTTGGAGATTAAACGTCTGTAGGTGCTGGAGGGGGCCTGAATGTGCTGCTAATCCAACGGAAAGTAATTCACACCATTGGTAAATTATCATTAAAATGTTGGTTATGATCAACAGCCATGGATCACGTGCATTTTTTTCCTGTTATCTAAAATCCAGCTTTTGCCCGTTAACCAGTTCATGCTTTGTCTTCATGTGTCTGTGAAGGTTTGAGGAAGGAACCCCGCCTGCTGCTGCTGCTGCTGCTGCTTCATTCAGCTGCTAACTCACTCTTTTAGACACACAAGGTGTATTAGCATATCTGCTAGCGCGATCAATCAACGTCCTGGCAGCATCCCGGTGTTAAATAGGTTATTAATGGACTAACTTTTGTAGCACACTGTGCAAAGACACAGACATACACACTGTGTCAAAGTAGTTGTGTCGTGCTGCACCGCGCCGCACATTTCACTCATTATAATCGGTCAATGAACCAGATTCTACCTGCTCTGAATTAAAAGCCTCCATCGTCCGGGAGAATGAAAACCGTCGAAAGTGTAGGAAGCAGTTGTTTGTTCATTCAAAGTGGCATATACATTAACTTCTTTTAACCTTGTGCAACGCAAATGTTCACAAAGAAATGAGATGGAAGCAGAATAGGTCAGATAGATCACATTACAAATATCTTTGGCAGAATACAATTAATTGTTATGTGAATAAGTAAACTTTCTGAACGTCAAATCTTGTGAGAGAATGACTTTTTCTCTCCTTTCAACAATGAGAAATCATGTCATTGATGCCATTGCTGTCATGATGGTCAAGTCAGCCTGTGTAGTCATGTTCATGTCTGTTCCTCGTCCTGTTTTATTTTGAAAGTCACTGCTTGTTGTCATTTCTTCCAACTTGCCCTTCCTCCCTTGATTACCCTCATTGTTTACACCTGTGCCCCTCTCCTTCCTATTTAAGCCGGTCATGTCCATTGTCGTGTTGCTGAATCTTTGCCCTTGACATCAAGAAAGCACTGTCAAGTCATAGTCTGTCTAGATTTCTCCCTTGAGTGAGTATCTGAGTTTCCTTGCTAAAAGTTTCATATCCTTTGTTTTGTTTATCCAATCCTTAGCCCTTTGCTTTGTGCTTTCTGTTCAGCCTTACTAAATTGTCCTTTTCCCCGGTCAGGGAGATTTTAGTTCAACTGAGGTCTTTGTACTTTTTTCCACCTCCTAGCACGTGTCGTTTTCAGTTCTCCCCTCTTTGAATCTTTAGCATCGTTTTTGGAGCCTAGCCTTTGTGTGTCTAAATTAATAAAGTCATTCCTTGTGCCATCGTTACAATTGCTTTCAGATTTGAGCTTGTATGTTTGTTAAAATATTTGTCTTCAAACAGAAATATATTTTTCTCCTTTGGGGGCATTTAATCATAAATGTGTGCCGTTTAAATTCCGTAGGGTACGTTTAAGATTTTTCATTGACTTTCAAATGAAATCTTTTTCCCCCCAATGAATCATATTCCTAATATGCACATACACCAAAATCCATCTCATTCAGATTTTGTCATTCAAAAAAAATGCTGATCCAGCAGATAATAGATTTGTGTATATGTATCATGACCTACATTTCTCCATCAGTTGTCAGTTAAGTGGAGGAAATGGGAATAAATCCTAATAAAACATGATATACTCTCCAAAAACCTTCAGCTCCTGTTGCATCATATGTCGAATAATTCAGCAGATAAATCGAACTTGGGCCGGATATAAATGATGAGAAGAGTTAATCACCCCCCTGAGGAACATTTATTTTTTTACTTCCATGTTTTTTTCAGGACTGTTCTGAATAAGACTGAGCTGTTCTGTGCATACAAAAGAGAAAAGACATGTCATCTCCAGTCAGTTGGAGCATTCTTGCTAACTAAAAACCACTATTAAAATCCACAAAGGGCTTTGCAAGCAACCTGAGAGAAAATATCTAACAACACAAGATGGAAGATGAATGCTGTGTACATCATGTCTCACCTCCGACGGTTTAGTCTCTTCCAAAGAAAAGCAGCCAGGCAGTAAACACAAACTGAGAGGATGAGCTGTGTTGGCAGATAAATGACCTGTGGATGCTGCAGAGTGTTGTGAACTTTGACCCTGTCTGACCCCCATTTCCACCGCCGACCCGTATAAAAAGATGAATATTTCTGTCATCTTCAGTTGGAGTATTTTTCAAAAAATGTCTCTGAACCTGAACACAATGTCACGGTCAACACCTGGACATGGTGTGTTTCCGACTCTGACTCCTTGCTTTTATTTTGAAAGTGATTCCATTGTGTCAGGTGTTTACTTCCTGCCTTTGTTTGGTTTCCTGCTCTTTTCGCTGGCCTGCCTCAGCCTGATGGGGTTCACCTGAGTCTGCTCCCACTTCAGTCACTGAATTCTCTTCATCTCCGGTGAGTGGACCGTCGACCATCGTGTTTTTCCCACCGACTTCCTGTCCTGGATGTTCTTTGCTTTAAACTCTCTGTTGGAGGACTTTGCTTGCTGCTTCCCGGCTGAGTCGGTTGGACTCTTCCCTCTGTCTTCATCAAACCACGCTGTGATTTCTCAGCTGTTTCTGAAACCCCATTACTTGTCGGGTGCACAAAGTTAAATGTTTTGGCCTTGTCACTGGTCAAAGCAGGAAAAGTGGTGTTCCACAACGTGCCTCCATTTACTTCATCTGTGGATTTCACTCACAGCAAACGCCATTGTCATTGGTCTGTTTGTTGAGCTCAAGTGATGCATCCTTTTTTGTCAAAAACATCTAAATTTACTTTGAAATTTACCGTTGGCCCATTAAGCTGACTGCTTTGGGCAATGTTGTGATTGTCATTCCATATTTTCAGTTTTGTTTGCTGTAAAGTTGGCAGGTGTTTTTTCCATGGCTCTTTCTTCTTCTTGTTGCTTTTTACAACGTATGACGTTAAACCCAGTCCTGAAAATACCATTTCCAGTGTTAAATAAATCCTACCTGTATGGCGGAGAAATTGGATTGTGGAGACGACGTGTGCGTCTGTCTCAGCTTCCAGGGAAGTGCTTCCTGTTTGCTCTGTAAACCAATTGAGTTCCCACTGAGCGAAATTATAGAACCTGTCGGACGTCAGCAGAGGGGAATTTCAGTCAGTACTCTACCGGTACTCTATTTCCTTCCCTTCTAGATCCGTATTCCCCATAAGCTTGCGCTAACACAGCCATCACCCCTCCCGTGTGGATCAGCTATTTTTCTCTGCACAGATCAGTGTGGCTGGAGTCTTCCAGTTAGTCTGTGAGATATGTGGGGAACACTGCGCTGTGTGTTTGCTGCCCAAGCACCGTGCAGCAGCAGCAGCACGTCTTATTTGGCAGTTATCATGGCACGCCTCATACGGCCCTGGCAGCTCTGCACACTGATAAAGGACTCCTTCAAGTTCAAAGCACGTCCACAACCACAGGCGACATTCTTCCCCAGGGCTGGTTCCTCCATTTGGTCCTTACCCTCCCACCGAACACACACACACACACACACACACACACACACACACACACTGCAACCACTGAAAACACGGTGCCAGTCTCTCAGACGGCGCTGTTTCTTTTAACAAAGGAACAGAGGAATGGCTTTGAATTGCACACATGCCTAAATGACTTAGGTCCCTGCATGATGTCTGTATGAATCAATTTCAAACATGCCTTCTACCCTGAGACAGCTCTGTTATTATTTTCAAGGAAGACAGCAGCTGCCTCCACGCACACACTGATGATGTGCATGGGAAAAGATTTCTAAAAGCAAAAGGGCACAAAATTATTTCAGGCATCTGAAAGCGGAAAAAAAACTGATAAATAACATTCTACATAATGTTGGTTCATATGGAGAGGCAGCACTTGTCAGATCTACAGCTGCTGGATTCTAAGTTGACACCTCAGAGAAACCCTGAAACCAAATATCCGACGTACAAGATGACACTGATGAACAGCATTAGAAGAGGTATACAAAGTAGATGTATTATCAAACTGGACGACCCATTAAATGGATGTCAGTTTTTACAGATTGTTTATTCTGGACTTTCGGGCTCTTCCTTTTGATCAGGAACAAATTTGAAAGCTCCCCTAGACCAAGATCCGGACCAAAGAAACAAACTTTGGTCTGACAGTGGCGCAGAAACACCATCCTTGGTTCAGACTGTTAGGTGGTTTGTGTCTCTGTTTAAAACAAATCAATCATCACGGCTCACACGTTGTCCGGAGCCTTTTTCAATGATCCTAGTCGGTAAAAAACGTCGTTTTTGTCTTTTCTTCAGTTCAGCTGCAGGAGGCCAGCGTCGATTCAGCATCCGCCGCAGCCTTTCCTTTCCTCTAACGCGTTTAATTGTGGCGCTACGTAGCTCGTACATCAACGAAGACGTGACTCGTTCGTGGCCTTTAAATGGAGCCGCCGTCTTCTCTGATGACGATGAGACAGACGAGTGTGATGATGAACGGGAAGTGTAACGATCGTAGGTAACACCGTCAGGTCACTTTGTGTCGTCTTTTGTTTTCATTTCAGACCTTCATGTCAGATTAGTGAACCTCCACTGCACCCTACAAGCCTGCTGACTTCCTCATGATGTGATATTTAGAAGCATTTGTGGGGAAAGAACCGAAAAGGGCTTTATATTGTTTTCTTTTTCATCTGGGGAGCAGTTTTCTGAGAGGGGCTATTTCTTGGAGGAGCTTAAATGAAGTCTAAATAGTTGTGATAGTTCGTGACGGCGCTTTCATCTCTCAGATGTTCTGGATCACATCCAAACAAGAAGCACTTGAGCTGCATAATGTGCCTCTATTATCACCAGGATACATTAAATATGACCGTTAATGGTTTAATTCATGAGGCTAATGAATGCGTTCATGTTCATTGTTGCTGTTGTTTTTCCTCCAACAATGGATTTATCCTTACACGTGTAGGTGTTAATATCTACAGCAAATAATATGCAATAGAAACTATTGAAAACACAGCAATCCAGGCCAGGGAAAAAAAAAAAAAACAAGGTTTAATGTTGTGCAATAAAGGATGAAGAGGAGGAGAAATTGTCCTGGCAGGTATTGTTAAGTATCAAATACATATTGAGTATTGTCTGCTTCTGAGTAATGTGCTGGCGTTTGGCTGCTTTTCAGAGCCAAACATGTCCTTGAAAGAAATGCTCCTATTGAGCCAGAATTCCTCTGCTCACAATAAGAATCATTTTCCTTTGACAATAATCGTTTACTAATCGTTTACTGCGTGGAGTCATGTGGATCGAGTGTAGTGTGTAGTGGGTACCTGTACTGACCTTTTTTCGTCAAGGTTTAATTTATTGAACTATGACGTCACAGACAAGGCAGAGGACAGAGACGGAGCAGGACACGATCTGACATCTGATGTGGATGAATTCACGAAGCGTTGAACGGTGTGTGAGTCTTGTGTGTGTTTGGGGGGGGCAGCAGGTACAAACTCAGAGGAACGGAATCCACATGGGATCTCGTTGGTATTTCACTTGTCACATGGACTTGTCACATTCATTGGATCATTTCAATAATGTGTTCCAGTTGCCTTTGTGTTTCGCTCTAAGTGATGCTGCGTGATGTTGCCGCTGAAAGAGGACGAATCCAGAATCTCCAAAGTTCACTGCCACGTTACGTAATTGGTGCCGACTACTTGGGTCTATAAACCTTTCGACAGACTTCAAAGCGGCGACTTGCCGCCTTAAATCCAGCGTCTGAATCCTTCAGGACATCACTTCCCCGACAGCCCCAACTCATTAGACAAGACTCCACTGCAAAAATCCAAGAGATCCAGCGACACGACATTGTGCCAATAGATGAGAGATAACGTATTGTGATGACATATTCACGCCCCCCCCCCATCTTTATCTGCTTCAATCTGTTATCTACCCAGACAAAATGGAATAAAATGAGACTGCTCTGAGCCTTGACATGCGCTCGTGTCTCTCCACTAAATCCCCACTGAAGACAGAGCCTCTCGATGCGTCCCGTGAACCTGAGGTTGATTCGTAAACACCTGCAGAGCTGCGTCACCTTCGTCTGTGTCCTCGTGCGTCTGCCGGCCATCTCATTTTGTGCTCAGGCCTCAGATGGAATTACATTTTCATAAACTCTGCCACCACGGGAATCACCCAAACCGATCACATTTTGCATGTGTGGAATGTTTAGTGGACGGTGGATGCGACTGCAGAGGAGTTAAATCACTTGGAATGTTAATCTGCAATCAATCCTGGCAGGCCCATTCCAAATCTAGGAGGAGAAACTTTCTAAAGTCAAATGAATAATTTCAATGATGTTCTGAAAGTTGGTGATTCACTGGTTCACAGGTGTTTTCCATTGGTGGATGACATCATCAGTGTGAAGGCTGCACACGTTAAGGTAAACGAACGGGGAAGGGGTGAGTTCAGCAGGACAATAGCTGCAATATGAATGAGTGTCTGCTGTATTTGTTCTCAGCAGGACGGTCGAGTGTCTGTCGGTGATCGCGCAGACCAGCGGAGGAGTCCAATAGGAACTCAACCAATGAAATTTAAGTTGGAGGTGGCAAAATGACTCCAAAAGTTCTGAACGTATTGTAATGAAATGTTGAGTAGATGCTGCTAATGGACCAGGACCAGATGATTAAATGTTGGTGGTGTTCTGGAACCTTCTGGATGCAGGAATCTATTGAAGGATTAGTTTCAACTGAACTGAGGTGTGAGACTCTGTGACGACTGGCTGGTGTGTGTACGCGTGAAGTCCTTCATCACCATGCAGTTTCAATAGTATTCACCACGTCTCTGAATAATCATTGTGACAATGTCCAACAGATGGACGCAAACAATGACACGTGCGTCAAACAGCAGTCGAGAACCGCAGAACAGACTGATTGAATTCAGCCACAGTGGGTCTGGAGACACTGACCGGCACTGGAATGTTCCACGGGTCTTAATTTGAACATTCGGAACAGCAACTATTATTCAAGTCGTGACCAAATCCTGTTAACGTCAGCGTTTCAGTCGGTTTAACATCAGATTACTGGTCCTTGTGAATACAATCAGTGACAGCGGGCTGACATGTATAATCATCCTACTGCTACTGCGCGCTTCAAATGCAATTTTTTGATTTGTATTTTTATGGACACTTCATTTCTACACTGTTCCGGGTGTCATTAAGCAGTGGCAGTGACCAGTGAAATAAAAACTGTGATAAACTCCCTCATCAGCTACATGTGTGCAGCATTTTCACCACAGGAATATTATCCTTCTTATAATGTTCAGAGAAGAAGTACACACGCTCCCTGATTGTGTTCAAAAGCTCTTTTCAGTGCAGGTAAATCAGAATCAGAATTACTTCCTACTTTAGGGATACTTCCAACAAGAAAAATGATTAAATAAAAGTATGACCAGAACACAGTGTCCAGTCATACTAATACTAACCCACTACGCACAAAGGATTATATGCACATAATGTATGATTTAAGAGCACGTGTGCAACTTCACTGTGTTATAAAACGAACAAAAAAAAAAGGAAATCAAATGTAGATGTGGTTCAGTTATTGGCGTTTGTTTATGGAACGAGTCACATGTTATTTTAAAGACTTAAAGTACTTCTGTTTCACATTCCAAAAAGACTTATTTACACTATTTGAGGATTTGTGAGACGTTCGGACATATACAAGCATTCTAGACAACATACACTGATGAATGTTTGCGTCCAGGGAGTGGACAGTACCCTGTACGACGACTAAATAGATTACTAGTCCTACTAGTATCTACTGGTCTGGTCCAGCTTCTGGACGTCACACGTGACGCTCCATGGTTCCACAACACCCCAATCCTGAGTGGAATTGAGACTTTTGAGACTTCCTGAGCTCCCTTCCATGTTTTCTCGACACCGACAGCACCACAGACGTCTTCCGATGCCTCATCGGCCTGCAGCACGTCGACAAGATTAGCACAGCAAATTAAAGCTCATTGATCCTCAACCTCAACGTTTGCACATCTCACTGTTACCGTCCGACCGTCTGCCAAGGAGCTGTGACAGACACGTCCAACGTGAAGCACACTCACACACACACGAGTGTGTGGACAAAAACAATTTAACAACCCACTGGGGGTCCAATCTAGATGAATGAAGAGATGAAGTGAAGGTCATACTTCAGAACGCCACAAAAGCAAGAAACCGTTTATTGCTGTTCAGAAAAAGCCAAATGAATATGATCCAAATGTCGCTAGTTTGATTTCAGACATTCTCTTGTATCATTAAGGCACTTTAAGCACATGCCAGTGATATAAATGACATCTATAACTGTTAAGTAAAAGGTTTGTTTGCTGCCGGCACATGCAGGAGAACTGCAATGTACACAACAGAGAGCGGTTTGTCGTCATCAAACAAACCTCCTGCTTGCCAGGAGGGTGTGTGTGTGTGTGTGTGTGTGTGTGTGTGTGTGTGTGTGTGTGTGTGTGTGTGTGTGCAACAAAGACGCACAAATTGGAGTCTGCATTTAAACTGTTTGAAGCCTGGAGATGGACGACAGCAAACAGACAAAGTGAAAAAAAACGTCAGGTGTGCAAGCACATCACAATGTACATTTAAAACACAGGATTTTTAAATTTCTTTTTACATTTCTTTGTCATACTGGTGAAACTCGGTTCCATGCACACATCTCCCTGGGATGCAAACAGCCATAAAGAAGGAGGCACATCTGTGCCAAGAGTCGCTGGTTCACCCACACTGGCCCAGTAAAAAGTACTCGAGGATAAAATACCATAATGGAGCTATTATAGCAGTGCTTAACGCTCCGTGATGCCCCGGCAGAGTCATCGCAGCGTTGATGTGCCTCTCCCAGGTGTGAATGTGTGTGACTGTGAACGTGAGAACACTCACATCACCTTCAGAGAGCTTGAATAAATCTTCCTGAGGTAAAATCACGGTCTGTCTTCCAACAGAAACACAATTCAGTAACTAAGGAAGGTTTGGAATGTAAAGGGACATGCAATTTACAACACACATCCCTCACTGGAGCAGGGCTGGAGTCAAGATCACTTCAATTGACGGAGAGATCAAACTAATGTAGTATAGTACAGCCGCCTTTCATTTTAAAGCCTCCTTTCATGGGGAACTGTAATCAGCTTTTATGGAATCTGTGTGACGGATTTATTTGTATGGACACTTGAACAAATTGGTGAGTGACTCACAACCCGACAGCGACGTCAGCGTTCGCAGTGATGGGCCCATAAACTGTGGCGCTCCAGCTGGAAGTTGTTCCACACCACACCAAAAAAGACAACCTGAGAAAATACAGTTTCTATACCACGACACTGGGTTTCCCCCTCTCTGGACAGTTTCCTCCCACGTTGGTCTTCATTGTTTATTGATCATATAAATGTGACATTGCTCTTCTATGTGGCGTTTCAAAGCTGTTTATGGTTCATCTTTACTGTCGTAGTCACATTTCCCCTTGAATAACTCTCAAACCCGCTGCTCCGACGGTCACAGCCTGAAGATCATGGAAACCGCTGCTCCACCGCGCCACCTGAAAAGGACTGTGGGGGCCCTGAGACAAAACGATGTTCATCCCAGTTGTCTTTGGCTGAGGCCCCACGTCAGTCAGTTAACTCAGGGCATGCTTTTTGGAAGTAAGAGGACGCCAGAGTACCCGTAGAGAACCCACCCATGCACAGTCCCAGGAATCCAACCAGATGACAGTCCTCACCACTACTGGCACTTTTCAACAAACTTCAGCCAAACGTCAACCTCAGAAACAAGGTTTCGATCAGATAGACACCTGAGCTGCATCCCTGCAGCTTGACTGGGGGGGGGGGGACCGACAGTCTACATGAGGAAGGGGTCACTGTTTGTCACTCATCCTGATGACGAAGATCTATGTGACCAAAACACTGACGATCCAAGTCAAACAAACAACGACGGCAGCCTGAGAACGTCACCTTCTGTTTGAAGGTGTCTTGAAGTCCCTTGTTAGTCCTGCTCCTGTAGTATTTTGGATGAGCGTGCTGTCGTCGACGTAGCCTTTGGGTGTATTTGATCTCAGCATGTAAACAATGTAGGACATGGAGGAGATGGTGAAGTTGCAACTGGGTTTTTTTGGATTTTGGAAAAGAGATGGAGAAGGACATGACACGGAACTCCGCTGGGGTGTCTCCGTCCAGTCCGTCTCGGACTGGCCGAGCGGTCTCGATCACACATCAAGGTGACAGAATCTTGTGATCACCAGTTCTTCCTCTTGTTAATGTACAAGCTGAAGTACAGCTTTTTTTTTACACGTTTCATCTACGAATGAAGTACAATTTAAATTTATTGTACATTAGACCCCCAACATGCACACATAGACACCGTCTGTCATTAGTGTGGGGGGGCGGGGTGGGGCGCACACCTTCACAGATCTACTCCTCTCACATCCGGAACACTTTGATCAGCAGCATTTCCCCTCTGCTTCCAGCAGAAAGCAATATTGACTTAAAAGCCTTTTCCTGTGTGTGGCGCTTGAAGAAAGTCTTTGTGATGAAAAGCAGCGCAGCACACGCTGCCTTCTCAGCTGGCACCATCTACCTGTGGTTAAATTTCTTAATTGGTTCTCATGTGAGAGCAAAAAAGGCTCTATTGATTTTGCACGGCGCTGCATCATGTTGTATTTGTTGTATTTGAGCATCATTTGTGTCAACGTGAACATCACTGTCCACGCCCCTGAGTCTGGTGCTTATTGAGTGGCACATTTATCAAGTATCTTCACTATCCCCTGCACAATAATCCAATTTAAACGAGGCATTAGTTGCTCCCCGGTTCGTATTCAAGTGGAGAATCAATTAATGAGTACAGGCTTGGAAAACAGATTCATCCACTGTGCAACTGGAAATAGATTCCATCTCGTGTTTTCAGAGAGCTCTCATGGATAAAATGAATGCGTTGTGGGAATAAAATGGATTGAACTTAAAGGCCTTTTAGATGGCTGAACGTTCAAACTGCATGATTTCTGCAGCCGTGAACTCTGTTGCTAAGAGAATTTCAATTACTGTAGAGATGGGATTCTGTGTGACGGGTGAAAAATCTAAACTGTGAAAATGTGAAGGAAGAGCGGGGGACCGAGTCACTGCTGGCACATTATCAAGACGTCTAATGCCCTCAGTCCGCCGTTTTATATTCAAAGTTCTACACAAGTCGTGTCCGTCCGATTTTGAAGATGAGTGGGGGAACAGCACATTTAAGTTACAAGCAGCAAAGATCTTGTTTGGAACGGGTTGAACATTTTGTCCAAACTAGGAGCTTTGAAACAGTAGCAAGTCTGAAGTGATTTGACTGGAGGACACATGGCTTATTCATGAACCTTCCAGTCTTGGTGCACTTTGCTCCAAAACACAAATAATTCATAAAATGTAAATAAAAATATTAGCTGTATAAATAAAAACCCAAATAAATAATAAAAATATATATGTTTTTAAAATAATAAATTAATAATAAATACTAATTAATAATAAAATTGTGTGATGTCTGATATATTTCATATAATAATGTGAATATAAAATACAAATTCATTTTTGTCATATATAAAACAAACAAATAATTGATATATGTATCAAATAAATATAACATTACATGATTTGTCACGTATTGAATATAATATGAATATAAAATAATTGATCATATGAGCATGGTCAAAGATGGTCAAACCTTCAAATGTGCTCAAATACTGTTTGGAAGTAACAATTAGGCTCCACTACACAAAACCTCTTCACAGCCTCCAAAGTGTGAGTCGCACAGCCAACAGAACTTAATCTGCTTTTAGGCTCGCTCCAGCTCCATCTGCTGCACGAAACAAACTGCCCCCCCCCCCCCCCACCCCCCCCCCCATCCCCTCCAAAAAAAAAAAAAAAATCAAACAACACAATTAATGCCTCCCTCTACCCCCTCCATCCTCTCTCCATCCTCCCTCCAGAGTCTGCAATATCCTGGCAAACGTGCCCGGCGCAAAGCTGAGGATGAAAAACAAAAGTATAATCCCTCCGCTGCGAACGGTGTCACTCAAGGATTAGTGCGTCAGGAAAAAAATAACACACTAAGTACTCCGCTGATAAATTAAAAGCTCCGGGTAACGTGGCGACTCAGCGCCGCTCCATCCACCGTCACAACGCAAAGTGTTTCCCTTACAATCAGTGACGGGCAAAATGCAAGTATCAGTTGGCTGGACCAGGTGACACAAGTCAGCTGAAGATGTCTGACTGATATGTGGTAAGTCCTCACCACATATCAGTCACTAGGAGACAGCAAAGATCATTTACCTGTGTGTCCACGCGTAAAGCATCCGAGGCAGATAATCCATTCCTCACCCAAACTAATAATCCCGAGCTCCTTCGGGCAGATCCACGTCTGCTGGAGAGTAAATCCTGCTGTTTTTCCTTTTAACAAAAAGACGCAAATGTCCCACGAATAAAGTTGCACCTGAACGCAGCGGAATGATAATCCAGTGCGGGACTGTGAGCGTCGAACACCGGACAGCTCGGCAGCGAACGACCGGCCGCTGTGCGCTCTGGGTGAGCCAGCAGCTCCCTCACCTACCGACTCACTCCTCCTCCACCGAGTGTATTTACATACAATCACACAGGGGCGGGGAGTGCGGGGGGGTGATGGAGCGATGGGCCAATCCAAAGCAGTGAGTAAAAGAAGAAGAGGGAGAAAAACGAGGACAGGAGGAATATGATGCGGCTCAGTCCATCCGAAACTGTCCTTGACTAAGATGGGAGGGGAGGGGGGGGGGACCCTACTTGATGTCGTGGTACAACCCTGAGTACTAGTAGTAACAACAATTACCTCTTCTAAATGACCTCTAATCGACAGTGATAAAACAGATCAGTCTTTAATAAGAAGTAGTAGTAGTAGCAATAGCAGTATTAGTAGTAGCAGTAATAGCTGTAATAGCAGTAGTATCGTTTCTCATAAATGACCTCTAGACATGAGGTACTGAGTACTTATGTGAACAACAGTAGTAGTAGTTGTAGTGGTAATAGTAGTAGTAGTAGTAGTAATGGTGGTAGTAGTGGAAGTAGCAGCAGTTACTACTATTACTACTAATAGTAGTAGTAGTTCTTTCCAGTGATAAGAGCTCATTTGTTCCATCTAGAACACTGCAGACTTTATTCCTATTTGTCTCCAAGATGGGACGCTCTGGGATAAAACCATATCAGATGTCTTCAGATGCGTGTGGAAGGAACTAGAATGGAGCTCAGCGTCCTGCCGCTGATCTCTGTGCGGATACAGTGAAGATCGACAACCAATGAGCAAAACAACTTCATCTCGATGTTGGACATTGTCATCGCGGCCACAGGGACAAAATGCAAACTGAAAATGCGAATATCACTTAAACATCACTGTTTTTCTGCAGAGGAGCAACTTCTGGAACGTATCAACATTCTTCCTCTTTTTTTGGATCTATTCACAATGTCTGGTTCAACATGGAAGATCCAGCCAGGTCACGTAGGTCCATGAATTCACCTGTGTGAGGGAGGGGTCAGTGTGAGTCTCTTACAAAGAACAAAAGTATTTTTTTAAATAGTAAACTTTTCAATGAGTACATTGTCCTATTCCTCCACGAGAGATGTGCTGAGCACAACCGGGACATTTTTAGTTCCCAGAAACCGTCATCTCAACCAGATATCATGAAGACAGACCTGCTGGACCTGACTCGTTCTTATGTCATCTGGATGTTGCTGATTAGCTGGCAAATCCTCCTCAGTCATGTTTCTCAAGTTGTGGTCAAGCGCCCCCTGGTGGTCCGCCATGGCCGGGAGTAAATTGTGTTTTTTTTTTTCATGGGACATGTAAGACAAGTTGGCTGAACTCACAAACGTTTGTTTGAACTCACAGAGCTCAGACTCCAGAGAAAATGGATGTCCGGTTCATGAACGATTCCTGAACTGAATCGCTGACTGAAAAGATTCGTTCATTTCACAGTCGAGCTGAGTGCGACAGTGAACTGCTGCTGTGAATCTGATTTGTTTGTTCCTCCCTGCATGAGTCAGCTGAAACAAATCACTCACTGAAAATGAAACTAAGACTTGGTTGGTGTTTTTCAATCAATCACATTGGTTTATATTGGTCCTTTCAAAGAGCATTTTCATTGAAAAGAAAACAATGTAACAGACAAGAAAAATGACATGGAGATTAATGCAGAAAGATTTAAGAACAATAATAAAATACAGCAATAATAGAACATGACACATAATCAAATCTAAAAATTATAATGAAAAATAGAGCCAAATTGCTGGACCAAACATCTCAGGCAACTTTTTTTTTGCTTTTTATTGCCCTCTCTCTGTTTACTCTGGTGACATTTTGATGAGACCTCAGGTGTCAGACACATTTCTATTGATCATAGCATTTACTATGCAAGCTGTTATTATTTGCCTGTGCAGGTGATGGATTGTGTTGGCATAGAATTTGGTGGAAAATTGGAAAGAAATTAAATCTTTCAAATTGAAAAGAGCCCGAGAAAATGTGTTTCTTCTTTCATTCGGGGTGAAAACATTCCAGCTTCATACCAGTTGAGCCTCTACGGCAAGCGGCTTTGGATCACCCTAATCAAACATGATGTGTGTGGACGCCCATTCAACGCATCTGCCAGATGTGTCGTAGCTCCGGCAAAACCAAGTTATAACATGATTCATTAGGGCGAATACGCAGGAGCTCTCACTTGACATTCCTCCTGTGAATCCAGAGACGATGCTGCCACATCTGTGCTTATAAAACAACCCACAAGTGCGTGTCACGCCGGCGCCGCCGAGGCTGTAACTTCTCCTGCAGACGATTAATGCTCTGCATGTTAAGTACAGCGAAGGGGAGAGCAGTTGTCATCACAGAGGAAGTGTAGCATGGGGTGTTGTGTTGTTCTTACATGTGCTTTGACGCGTGTGTGCTTCTACCGAAAATGTCCTGTTTGTGTGTCCTCGTGTGTAGGTTTACACTAGAGGTTTTGTGTGTGTGTCTGTGTGTGTGTGCGCGCGTATGGAGTGGAGACAATAATGGAGTGTGACACATCCTATGGGGCACTTCTCACTGGCACAGACGTGAAATGTGACCAGCTTCGCTTTCCATTATCTCGTAAACCGTGCACAGCTCCAGATTGGGATGTCAGCTCCACGTGCACCTGCCGCATCTTCTGCAATGAGGACGAAGCATATGGCTCCCACTCGCCATCCACCGAGTGACTTCAGCGTTCTTCTCAAGCGGAGACTTTTCATTTGACCTCTGTGATACGAATGCAGCAGCACCTATTGTGGGAGGTTCCCCGAGAGTTTCGGCTTGTGGAGTTTCTACATTTTTTGTTGCTGCAAACAAATTCTGAGTTCTCAGAACAAGTGAAACAAACCTCTCAGAATTAAAAACCCCACTGCCGCCTTGGGTTGGTCCAGGAGGTCAAGAGGTCAGCTCGGCTCCTCTAAGTTTGGTTCCATTCAGGCGCTTTTCCATATCTGAGCAGAAAAAAACATGTCAAACATAAATGGGCTTATTGAAAATATATCCCCCTAAAACATTGATAAATCAAATAAAATGCTCAAAAATGTAATCAAACAAACAACAAAAATGCAAAAACCTTATTATAAAACTCATACAAATTAAGAGTAAGAGTGAGGGAAATGATAAATGTGTATGACAACGTGTATGACTTAAAGGTGATCAAGGATGTAGATGTTTTTGCTGCGTGAAAATGTGAATTCAAGTGTAACGTGTTTTCAAGCCGTCCCATCAAATAATGCCGGATGTAATGGAAGTGAGAAGTCTGTCTGCGAGCAGCTCACTGGTGTGTTTCAGCGTACCTGAGTGTTTCCGGCAGCTCTACTCGTGTCGGGTTTTCTGCTGGCATGGAGAAGGAGTGGAGGACTTTGTTGAGTCATTTCCAACGGGATACTTCAGACATTCATAATGTAGTAGTCCAGACATCAACTCTGAAAGCAGCGACTTGAGATCAAAACAACTTCCTGTCGAAACAGGATATGACATCCTGCTCCTTAAAGACCACTTCAACTTCAGCTGAACGCATTGCTCTTCAGTGTCACCTTATGTCCTATTTCTGTACTTTACTACTGTACTATTTTGCTCATACTATTTTGCTATCATTATTTATGCAGATCTGTAAACTTTGGACGTTCTTGTGCTTGTTGTGTCCCCAAACACTTTCCCTGAAGGATGCAAAAATACACTGTTGAAAACATCTTGAACAAATGCATGTTACGGGCTTTAAAATAATATATTCTCTGACCACACAGCCCGTCGCGATATAAGACAGTTTAGTGCACCTCATCATCCAAATCTGACTTTCAAAATGGTATGTGGACCAAGAGTCCATGGAAGGAAAAGGGTTACGTATTAGATTTAAGTCCACTCAGATAGCGCACGTCTGCCCCAGATGTATGAGAGCAGACTAATAACAAGCCAGGAGCACGGCGCATGTTCAATATTTGTTATAAAAATTTCATATCATGACCCACATCTGTTTCAGTACCACGTTATGAACTGAATGACCCGGGTGCGCAGGGAGCTGGTCCGTGACGGAGGCTCACGGGAGGACGTGACCAACCGGTGTGTTCAGTCAGATGGAGTTGGAACTGAAATGTCGGTGAAGCAGGGAATTTTCTGGACCCACACGCAACACACAAACAGACAGGGAGTTTATTGGTCACGGGGCACAGAAGAAGGGGTGGGGCGAACACAAAAAACTTCAGTAACCAAGTCTTCTTCAGTATCTTCTTTACAGGAAAATCAAACAAACCGTTGTAACAAAATCCTCTTCAGCCGGAGATCAACGTAACTAGAGCAGACTCAACAAAAATCTCTTCAGCAGTATTTCATGAGGCGACAGGTAGCAGGGACAGGAACGGACAAAGCCAGCAGCGGGAGACAGGATCTGAGAAGACAGGTACACATGAGCAACAATCTGGCACCGACGAGCAGGACAGGCGAGGCTTTAACACCTCTGAGAGGGACAGGTGTGGGTGATTGAGAGTGATTGAGGTGATGCGTTCAGGGAAGAAGGAGAAACCAGTGACGCCGGCAACCCATGACAGTCGGTCTACTGTTATTAAACGATGAGCTCGACTGCGAAGTAGACATTCACACCAGGTTGAATATGAAGAGTTTGTCTGCGGCTCGGTTCTCACGGTCAACAAAGACGAGATAAAGCACGTACAAAACAAATATACCAGCTTTAAATTATCAAACCACATAGTGTCATACGTGTCTCGGCATCTAGGGATATAATGGACTGGTGACAAACGTAGTACACAATGTAAGAGCTCAGCATAGAGGTTTTAACTGCAGTAACTCGTTACCATGGTGTTGCTAGATGCTATGTCTGTGCAGGTATTTTTTTTGTCTTCACATTCAGATTCAGAAGAATTTTCTCACTACATAAAGGACCAATAAAGCTTATTCTTACAGGAAAAGGAAATAACAGGACTGGAATATATAGAATTATTGAATTACTAAAAATAATTACTAAATACATACACTATCTAAGTGTACTACTCTAACAAACATATGCACTGTATGTGTATATGTTTGTTCAATTCCAGCACGGACACCACTGCAACACACACTGCAGACTTTTCAGATAAAGATTCACACTTTTTCATGCATCCCTTCAAGATTTGGCACAACGCGTCTCTTGTGAGTGGATGGAACTTGGCTGGAGCACAGGCGCTACATAAAACATCAGCCTCGATCTAAACCCTGCCCTGAGCAACATATACAGCTGAAAGAATGAAAACAAATGGAAGTTGAATGGTTCAAAGTATTTTTTGTGTGTGTGGTGTTGTCGGTACGATCGTGGCCGGAGAAATGAGGCAAGCTGTTCGCATTCATGGAGAAAGACACAGAGCATTTGTTTCACAGTAAAGGTCCTTATTACTGTTGAGTGTAAATGCCAACCAGCAATCATAGCACGATGCAATGCAGATGCTGGCTGCATAGTAATGTTATGTGTGAGGCAGCCAGGGGAGGGGGAGGGGGGGGGGGAGGGGGGGGG
>CAAKHB010007173.1:17348-28474 GCA_901007665.1 Aeoliscus strigatus | reverse complement strand
GGGGGATCTAAAACAAATAATAATGAATAATAAAAAATGATTTCAGTTAAATTTTCATTTCATTAAACGAGTTGATGTCATGTTAGATTTAAAGCACAAACTAGCTAAAATAATTTATGTTCCAGCTGAACAAAGACGAATAAATGACACTGTAACACAAAATGCAGAATACATGGGTTTAGTTGAGGGTGAATTTCTAAAACCCAAAACACATGCATGTATTATTTTTCTTCTTTCTCACTTTGTCACTCCATATCAGTGATTTGTTCTCCCTCAGGCACAACAAGAATATCATCATACAGGAGAAGATTGACAGGCCCCGTCACAGACCCGTCCTTGTCTATTCCTTCATTCCCTGCCGTGTTGCTTCTTTCTTTCTTTCGTCTTCTTATATTTTTTTTTCTCCTTCTGCAGCATTGTTAAATAGAAACATGTTAAACTATTCCAACCCAATTAAACATTGAAGCCATCCATGATTAATTTGACAAACAAGAAACATGCTTTTTTTTTTCCCTCTGGAAAAGGTGACACGAGAAGAGAAATTTCTTGAGTTAATTAAGTGGAGTCGAACATGCAAATGTAAGTACACACACTGATTGTAGCCTGACACACTATAATTAACAACCAGGGATGTGTCTCTTTAAGACCTGGCTGATGTGAATTAGTATTACACTTGTATGTGCACAGCTTGACGGTTTTAGCTTCTGGGTTTGACACATGCAAATGGAACATGTTTATTCATCTGACTTTTTCTTTTGAGCGACACACTCATCCTTGAAGTCAAAACGGAAACACAGCGAATGTAAATGCTGATGACGACACCGACGCTTATTGAAAACACTCGACCTTCGGAATCCATTTTTGCTGGTGTCTTTTGTCGATCACTGACATATTTGTGTTTTTTTGTGTAAGAGTTCTCCAGACAGGGATAAAGTTACACAACAAATGAGTAACTAGGATGTTAGTTGCTTTTTTTCTAGACTATTTTTATAGAAATCCTAAGTTCTCTTTTGAGACAGTGTGTGGAGCAGTGATACTATTGGGGACTAAAACAAATATTGAGTTGCTGGTGGTTCTTCTTCTCTTTAGAAGACAGCTGATGTGTTTTCTCTTCGACTCTGATATTGTCATTGTGTTCAACTTCTTCTTCTAAAAAAAAAAAGGAAACTACAAAAAAATCCAACACGTTCAGCTTCTCAAAGCTCTTGGCTTGGTAGCAGGCTGCAGCTCACTGAACTCATCGAAGAAGATGTGGTGATATTTGGCTGTAAATGTCAGAGATTTTCACTAGCTTCTGACTGGAAATCAAAACCGAGCATAAAAACCACATTTTTATCAGCCACAAAACCTGAGCACATGCTCTTTTTGTCTTTCTGTATTTCCCCAACAGATGGAGGAATGTACAATGATATTTACTTCATTTACTGTTTCATATTTCTAATAAAACTCTTAGCTCATGTTCTTCATAGTTATATCACACTATATCTTGTATGGTTGTAAAGCTGTGACTGAATAGTGTGTGAATTACTGGTACTGGTATGTATACGTAGGTACCATACATCAGGGACCCTCTGTGACCACCACCCAACGGAACTGTCTCAAAGTGTCACATAAAAAGAAATGAAAACTTAAAAAAGAGAGAAAGACAAATGTCAGTTCAACGTCAAAGCAGGCGTCCATATCCACAAAACTGTAACTGATCTGATGTGATCTGATTAGTTCATCACTTCATCATTACAGATGAAATGAGCAGGATTCATGGCTGCAAGAAGGCTGGTTTCCCCCAGTGACATGAAAAATAGTACCTGGTAAAACAAGCTAATGAAAAGATCCAGATAAGCAGAATAATAGATAGCGATAATTTATTGACTACAGCGACAGGGAACAGCTGCCAGCACACTGACACTTACAGTACTCTCAACTTCCCCATCCTCTTCCCCCATCTTCCGTCCCTGGCACAGATGTGACATCCTCATTCTTCCAACTCCATTTTGGTTGTTTCCTCCCATCCCTAAGAGTAAAATGTCAGTAATCACCTGCACAGATGCGGGTGATTCCCGGGGACTTTATCTCCAATCTCTCTCTAATCACAGTCTCACCCACCCGTGGAACCTCTCCGTCAGCTTTGCCTCCCACCAGTCACTATACTACCACTTTATTGCCGCTCCGCACTGATCCAAGTCTTTCTTGAGGCGAGCTTGGCTTTTATCCTACATCAGCCGCTGATGTCTCCTCCTCTGTCTACCTACGGATTACCCCGGCTCCCCTTTTCCTCGCCCTCCAGTCAACTTTTGACACCAATACCAGTTTTATAATCCACTTTAGGGCAAGCTACTGTGAGATCTGAGACATTACACCCCTGGGCTTTGCGATCTAATCCTCTGTACAGATCTACTGGACCACAGAACCCCGGCTTTTTGTTTGCTCAGCTGGTGTTTTGTCTCCAGGCCACAGGGGATGGACAATAACCCTTAAATGCTACATCATGTCCTGCATTAGCAATGTGTGCACACTTGCTTCTAAGCATAACCCCTCGCATGATCTGTCATTTGCATCGAGCATTATATGCTGCTGAGGGGATACTAAAATTCTTGAAAGTGTAAATGGGACGAGCAAGGGCTTGGGCGGGCTTTTATCAAAGGCTCGTGGGGACATCTAGTGTTGTCTGAAGAGTGGAAATGAAATGCACACAGACTGATGATGACCCTCGTTCTGCCTGCTCGGCTCAGTGCTGGCGGTGGAGCGATCCAGCTCCCTCTCTGCCGGGCTCCAGTTAGCCATCTTTTTCATCGCCCTGCTGCTTCCTCCTGCTTTGATTAGCTGCCCTCATCTCCCAAAAGTCTCCCTCCGCCCTCGATCGTTGGGTTGTTTGTAGCAGCTTTCAGAAGCTGGATCTGCTTTTCTGCAATATGATCACTTTAGTATTTTAATTGTCTGTACATCTGTCTGCGTCCTATCCTGAGGTTTCTACCATTTTCTTCCCTTTTTAAGGGTTCTCTGGCCGTTTTTCACGATTGAGGGTGTCAAGTGCAGAGTTTGTAAAGATTGTAAAGCCTAAGATAATTTGTGATGTTGTGGGATACAAAAAAAGGAAATTTAATTTAAAAATCAGAGTCAATAGTTCTCTCTCATTCATTCACCTTCTCCAGCTAGCGGTCATGGTTGATCCCAGCTGTCAAAAGGTGAACGTCAGGGTAGACCCTGCACGGGCCGCATGAAGGACACACAACCATTCACACCCACGGGAGATTTAGAGTGACCAATTAACTTCAGCATGCCTTTGGCGGTGGGAGGAGTACCAGGAGAGAACCGACATAGATAACCACTGTCCCACCGTGTCGTGTCTGGGATCAGATCCAGTGTAACCGAACAGACAAACTTTACTAAAGTACTTTTATCAAACCCTGCAGGGAAATTCACAGCTCCCACCAAGGATATAGAAAAGTAAAAAAGTAGAGCAATTACCAAAGTGTTGTTATCAACAAACACACCAGAACGTGACACTTCACTTTGGAGCCTGCTGAAAACTGCAGCAAAATGTTGCAGCTTGGGGGTGATTGGAAAAGTTTCTGAGGATTTGTGTCTTAGAAGTGTCAGTGGGAGAGAGAGAGAGAACCCATGTCCTCTGTCCAGACTGAGGGAACGAGGCCCAGCTAGAAACCAAAACAGCCGCCAGCTTTTGTTGGCATGAAGCGGGAAACTGTCACTTATTGATTGGACCGTCTTTCATGCAACAGCAGGAAACCACAATTAAAAATGTTTTTGGGAAGAATCTGCTATTGCGTGTTGTTTTGTTATGCCGGAGCCTGCTTTCAGAGCGGAGACGATGTAATCGTCCTTCTTACCGCTCACCCTGTATGTCGTTTACGTCAGAGACAAAATACGAAAACTGATTAAACAAAGGGGACAGCGATATTTGGAGGCCGCTGAAAGGTTTGATGACACCACATGTAAACGCCACAGAGCACCCACGGGAGACTTTGAGGCATCAGACACTGATCATATACTGTAGGAGGGGTGGTGTCTACTACTTGATGTTTCTGCCTGTCTGTTTTCATCTTTTGCTCTGATTCTGTGCGTCATACCATTCCTGCTGCACGTTCATCCTTTGTGCGCTCACAATGGATGATAATTATAGAAGACACTAGAACAGCCTATAAAGCCGAGGGGAGCTGCAGCACCAGAGGATGATTCTCTGCAGACTCAATCGTCTTTCGTGTGACGTGCTGGGATTTGAACCCCAGTCAATAAGAGCAGCCTGCTCAAGAGCTACAGCATGTCGTATTTCTGGGGAGACTCACCCGAACAACTGCTTCTACAAACTCTGAGGTCATTACGTTCCCAGCACCGCTGCTGGCAGACCCTCAACCTGCCACAGATATATACAGTGTGCCTCTAATTTTGTGTTTGTTGACTGTCAGAAACCTGAGATTTACCTTCCAGGTCTGAAGCGGTTGAAGACAGTGGAATGTAATTACTGTTCAGCTCCTCAGCATGTCAGCCAGCCAGCTCTGGGGGAGAGTCCATCACACTCCCACTTCTCTTCCCCTTTGGTTCAGAATGTGTTTGGCTGCATGTGTGTTGTATGTGTTTGTGTTTCCTACTGGAAGGGCGGGGTGGGGAGGCAGGCAAGGATGGTGTGTTTTTGTGTGCTCCAGGTATTTCTCATCCTATTTGGACGTCAATCTTTTTGATTTACTCTCCTTTAAACTTCAGAGACCTGGTTTAAGAGTCAGACAAATTATGTCTATGGTTTGGTTTATGGGGGAAATACTTGTGTGCTTGTGTGTGTGCTTGTGTGTGTGTTTGTGTGTGCGCACGTGTGCAAGGATGTCATCCTGGACAAACCAGCCATTTATTCCTCACAGCAGACGTGTGTGTCTTATGCAGGTGAGTGTGACAGATCTGAGGCTTCGCTGCAATGCCAGGGGAGTCGAGGCCATCTCGTTGTATTATTCATGACAACCAGAGTCTCTCACGGTGTGTTTTGCTTCGGCTCAGCAGACAGTGGAATAATGGGAAGCTGTTGGTCTCTGCTGTGTCATCATCACCACAGTCTTACAGCAGCATCTAGTGCTCACTCCATGCAAGCTAAATACAACATTTTCTGTCTCATCCCTTTTTTTGGTCTGCGCTGTGAATTGTTCTCTCCACCTTGAAGTCATTTTTTTATATAACTGTGCGATATGACTTTACATGCAAGGCTCCTGTGTTTTATTTAACTACTATTAGACTGTAATTAGTTCATGGTTATATTGTATTACATTATATTTTGACTTCCAAATGCCTCTGTCTGTATGCTTATAAGAGCCTGTCACTGACTGTGGAGCCAGAAAACAGGAGACTGAAGATCTTTTCACTTGTCGTTTAATTGTCAGCCCCGAAGAAGAAAGAAAGTATATGGGGTTAAACACAAATTCAAACGTTCCAGCAGTGAAGAGGTAAGAACTTTTCACAGTGCTATATATTGAATGTGTTTAATCTGTAATAGCAATTAATTATAACAATGCATACATTGTACAACTAATATATAGAAGTACATAAATAGCCTTTTCATGCTTATGTGATAATATACAGATGTGCTTTCAAAATAAGTGCACAAAGTTGAATATGTCAAGTTTGTAGATCGCTTAAAAGCCATTTGTGACTGTTTTCCAGTGGTTTAAAGCTCAATTGTTGATCTAAAACTGAGTAGTGTTTGAGTTTTGGATCATAAATGACAACCGGGGGAGAGAAACCGACACTTCCGGTGAGTCCGTCAACGCAGCATCGGTCCCGCCTACTTGTTGCTCCCGCGGTGAAACGCCTCCTCTTCCTCCTCCTCCTCCTCCTCCTCCTCCTCCTCCGGTCCTATCCGTGCGGTCTCTCCACCCCGGTTCACTCACTTCTGTCCGCTGAGCAGAACGTAAACATGGCTGCTAACCGAGTCATTGTGTACGGTGGAAGAGGCGCGTTGGGCTCCAAGTGTGTCCAGCATTTCAAAACCAACGGATGGGTGAGTGACAAACCGGAAGCGGCGATGCTAACAGACGCGCTGTGATTCAAGCTAACTCGTCTTTCTGACAGTGGGTCGCTAGCATCGACATGGGTGCAAATGAGGAGGCAAATGAAAACGTGATTGTCAAGCTGACTGATTCTTTCTCGGAGCAGGCAGGACAGGTGAGTGACACCTTCCGGTTTGAGCTAATAGTCAGTCAGTAAATGTAAAAGTTTAACTTTGCCCACCTGACAGAGGAGCTGTCATCGGTGGTGAATGATGGGGGGCTGATGTTGCGTTCAGGGTCGCACGTAGAAGCAAGGTCTATTCAACAGTGCTTTTTTTGAATGAATGAATGAATGAATGAATGAAGAAAACATACACGAGAATCAGGTTGTTTATCTTTTATGTAGATTCTGGAATTCTGTTTTGAAAAATTTGATTGAAGTTGAAGAAAACTGATTTACAGCCATAATCCAGTTAGCTATCAATAATGTAAATGACAAAAATCATTCCATGTTGTTCCATATGATATTCACAAAATCTCCGGTGTGATGCAGGTGACGGCAGATGTGGCCCAGCTGCTCGGGGAGCAGAAAGTGGACGCCATATTGTGTGTGGCAGGCGGATGGGCAGGAGGAAGCTGCAGCTCCAAAGGTCAGAGTTAAACTTCTGTTTGCTGTGTCAAAGGGCAAGTAACAGTTAAATTTAGAAGAATATGAATTATTGACAAATAAGAAGTGACTTTGTTTGTAAGATTTCAGTAAACAAATCAAGCAGGGGGCAGATATTAGATATCTTATGTAATTATAATTTCTGATTTCATATGCATTTGTGGAACACAGAACAAATCTTTTGTGTTTTTTGTCTTGTTAAGATTTATACAAAAACACAGATCTGATGTGGAAACAAAGTGTGTGGACCTCCACTATCTCCAGCCGCCTCGCAGCTTTGCACCTAAAACCAGGTGGACTGTTGACTTTGGCTGGAGCCAAAGCAGCTCTGTCAGGCACTGGAGGTAATGCACACACACACACACACACACACACCGCTGTTTATCATTCCTGTCACGATGACCTGGTTAGGCCGCACGTGTCGCCAGGGTAACAGCCAGTCTGTGATATCTATCAGAAAGTACTTTGTGTGTGTGCGTGCTGTGTCTTTGTTGTCCGTCCTGTCAATGGAAATGAAGCCGGTGATGGAACGTGCTGCGGGTCTGATCTGGGAATTGACAGACTCATTGTAGGCACATAAGTGAAGGGGAAAGGTGTCAATAAAATAGATCCCAGAGACAAAATGGAGAATAGTGGAGCTGTGCTGCAGCAGTGTCTGCTCCATAAGCTGGCAATCAGAGGTTTGATTTCCCAGTTTGTCTGTCAACAGCTCCCTGCTGTTATTGCCCTGGATCCCCTTGCTACTGTGGCTGAGCCTGAGGGTGAATCACTATTTGAGAAACAGGGGTTCTTAAAAAGTCTATAAATAATACAAATCATCACACTACTAACTATTATAGTCTCCGTTTACTGTAAAAGTAGACAATAGCTGCTCTACTGTGCCCGCTGCAGCCACAAGCAGTCTATTGTTTGACCAAATATAAATGAAAAACTGCAGCACAGCAGCAAGTATTTTCAATAGGATGGAACAGAACAAGAGTGAGATGGGACCTGAGTAAAAATCCTCTCCGGTGTCGGCCTGTCGTACTCCACAGCGAAACAAAGCCGAGGATCAGCGGGCGGGACAGAGCCGACGAGCTCATTGGCTGCTGGCTTAGGGAGAGAATGACTCAGCAGTCGTGGCTGCACACACATTATCCACATGGGCAGAGCGTGTTCCTAATTATTGGATTAGCCCGACTGCATGCAGGACTGTCCTCTCTGTCAGGAAAAACACGGACAAACCATGAAAAATCCTTGTTTCTTCTTTCCACTTCTAAATCAGAAACGGTAAAAAGTGAAGAAGACAAATGAAATGGAGTGAAGGAATATGAATGTAAATGACAGATAGATAGTCAATGGACTGAATACAATGCGTAAAACGATTGTTTCACGAGAGCAAACTGGATTTGTTCAAAAATCTGTTTGGCCTTTCCAAGGTAGTGGTGGGTAGATGAGGCCTGGTGACCCAAACGGTATTGGTACTGATGGTACTGACTTTGTTTTCAGTAAGGTCACCTGCTAGATCGTAAACATTAGTGCAGGCAACCTAGTTGAGAGACTCCACTGACATACTGATATGACTGAAAGGACCGAGTAGGTAAGTTCATCATCTCCCGTTGCTACGGTTACGGGTCTCAGTTGTGCTGGAGCCGATCCCAGCTGAAGGACAGACGACCATTCACACTCACATTCACAACCAGGGGGGATTTACGGTGACCAATTAACTTAAGCATGCTGTTAGAGGTGGGAGAAAGCCAGAATACCTGGACAGGTAACATTGCTCACCACTACTCCACCGTGTCGCCCCTAGTATATGCACAATACTATTGTTATTGTATTTTATATTGTATTACTTTATATTTTAACATTAGTATAAAATAGCTTTAAAATGTGCAGTCAATAAATAATATGAACTTGTGTTGTATGTGTGTTAGCGAAGGTATATTTGGCGACATGTTATTTTCACTGGGGAATGACATGTTTGCTGATATGAATGTGTTGATGTGTTACTATTCAGTCCAAAGACATTTGGAATGTGATTGACCAAATGAAGGTCAGTGAACCACGTGGAAGCGCTTAAAAAAAAAGCTTAACCACAAAGGTTACGGGGTCTCCTCTGTGACTCTTCATGTGACTAGTGTTTTATCGCCCCCCCCCCCCTTCCCCCCATAATCCCCAATCTGATAATCCTCCAAAACCTTCAAATACGGCTTTCTAATGTTTGGATGACAAGAACACAGGAACCCCCGTCCACTGTGTCCAGTTTGAGAAAAGCCTGATGTGATTGTAAGGAGACTAGTCTGGGGGGGGCGGAGGGTGTCCTTGGCTCTGATGTTGGTCCCATGCTTCCTCGTGCAGAGGTTTTTGGTTTAGTCTTGACTGAAACAAATGCTTGAAACCAGCCATTGACACCCCTTGTTCCCATTGGTTCTTTGTGTGGTGCTTAAATTGTGTCACATGACTGCTGGGGGGGGGTGCGCATTATGAGCATTCTTTGGAAAGCTAAGACAGATGCACACAATTTTTTTAGTGAAACCAGACACTGACGTTACACAACTTTCCTCTGAACAAGAGCAGTTTTTTAGAACTCATCCTGTTTGTAGTTCATTTTGAATATTCCAGTAATAGATACTCCATTGTCTGTTCACTCAACTCAATCTCTAAACTGCTGCCATCCTCTCCTGACCACTGTGTGTATTTGTGTGAACCCGTTCTGTGTCCCATCCAGGAATGGTCGGGTATGGAATGGCCAAAGCTGCTGTCCACCAGCTGTGCCAGAGTCTGGCTGCGAAAAACAGTGGGATGCCGTCAGGAGCTGCTGCTGTGGCAATACTACCGTAAGTACTCAGTCAAATAGTACGTCCTGTGAGATCGGCCTCCATAATACTGAGAGCAGTTACTGTCAGCAGATTGTTGGCAAAGGTTCACTGCACTTCATTTACTCATGTTTGCTGATCTGGACACTGGATGATGTGTTCTCCCTCCAGTTTTTGTAACAATGTGAATCATGATGTTAATTGTGTTTAAAAGGTGTTTGACAGTCGTCAGTGTTTATGCTGCTGCTCAAATACTGACTCAGCTCAACATTTGAAACTGAATTAACGCTCAGATTCTCAATTTCTGTCATATTAGATTGATAGATACTCATAGATATTTGATCCCCCACGATAAATTCACGAAAACAATGTTACAGGTACAAGACAAGACAGAAAAGATGCTAAAAGTAAAAAAATATTAGATAAACGGTGCAGCTTTAGGCTCCTTCCCAGCAGATATTAAACTGACAGAGATGATGGAGAGGAAAATAAGCGGCTTGTTGCCACGTGAATGACGCAAACATAGCTCGCGTCGACGCATGTTCTGTCCATGTATTGAATCTCAATCCTTTTGCGCCGTCGTCACTGAGGCACTGGGTGTGTGTTCAGGGGGGAGTGTCCTGCTCCGGCGCTCTCTTTGGTTGCAGTCAGGAGGGAGGCTTCCACCAGCATGCTGTCACATCTGTTTAGCATTAGTTTAGTCTGTACGCCTCCATCCATTAGTCCCGCTGGACCCCCATAATGCGCCTGATAGCATAGGTGTAAACTATAATTAACATTTCCAAGGTAATTAATGGCTTTTAAACTTATTAAATATTCAAAAATACCCACAACAGGAGGGATAGTTCAGTAAAAGGACATCAGCAGTTGGTTTTACATAATTGTGTTTACATTTCATACAGAGCAGATATTCAGATGTGCTGCATGGGGTGTTTGTCAGTGCTTTGTCTGATGCTGCAGTCTGCCAGCTCGTCTCTCCTCTCCGCTGCTCAGATGCTGCCGTTCACCCAGATTGTCATCTGGCTTCATTTGACAGGGTTACCTTGGATACACCGATGAACAGGAAGTTCATGCCTGACGCAGACTTCAGTTCCTGGACACCACTGGAGTACATCGCAGAGTGAGTTTGTTCAGCCAGATGGATCGTAGACATCTGCACATGCATCTGAAACAATAATATCATGTGGATATTTACATCCAAAGGATCCAGACTTCAATTAAATCATCCTTCTGTTCAGAGCCGCAGGGCGAAACATTTACATCACAATATTCTGTCCGCATCACAACAAATGCCGACGCCTCTGTTGATGTCACCGGTGTTTACGCTCTGTGTCGGCCAGGCGAGATTAAACAAGGATTAGACGAGGGTCTGCGGACGGAAATAGAAGCCACCTGGATGTCACAATGTCCCCCCCATTCATTGGTGGGTCTGCCGCAAGAGCCAACCTTGGTGAACCTGCGAACCTTATTATCCTGTGCGTTTAATATTATTATTATTATTCCAGTCCACTTTTTCGGCACGCTACTAGTCACGCAGCGTTCGTCAGAGGGCTCGTTTCGACCGGCTCTATCGGGAATCGAGTGCTATGACTCCGTCACGTTATAGCGTGCACGGATTACGAAATATGCACGAAAACGTGCACGATTTTTTGCCATAGAAAATGAATTGGAGCTATT
>CAAKHB010007171.1:0-19810 GCA_901007665.1 Aeoliscus strigatus | reverse complement strand
TGAGAGATTGGCAAGAGTCCTGTGACCCAGATATTTTGCCGTTTCAGAGCTTTTTTTCCAGATCTGCAGGATAACCTTTCTTCCCTCTCTTTTAATAAAATAAGCCAAAGACTGAGCTCTATCAGCACAACTCATTAGCTCTTCACAGGCTTGATGTATATGTTTATGTGTCTGGAGATAGAGATTCCAAGACTATGCTTACTGGGTGACCAAATACAAATAATGGGAGTGTCAAAACTTTGACTTTGCAGTTATAAAGGTAATGATGGTCACAGAGGCCTGACCCTTATAACCTCAGGTTGTGACAAAGTACATCCCCATCAGATTATAAAAAAAAATTGATCGAAACTATGACAGAAATAGTGTCATATGAACAGATTTTACTCACACTTTCAACTAGCTAACACTTGCACCTCTCGAATACTGTTTTATTGTCTATTGTATGTGTTTATTGTATGTGTTTTAATGTCATTTAATAATTTTTGTTGTTTCATGCTTGTTTTAATGGCTTTTAATCATTTGGTTGTAAAGCACATTCTTTTTTATTATTATTGCTATTGTTGTTATTATAATCACAATAATATTTACTATTATTATTCATAACTCATCTCACTCAGTCAGTATTGCAGTGCAGCAAGACATGATGCAGTGCTTGGGTCACTGCATCATGTCTCCAAAAGGCTGCAACAGTTTCCAAACACATCAGTAGTTGTGTGTGTTAAGGACTCTCCGATCCCTCACTGGATGCGTTTCCAGTGCGGCACAGCTCCGGTCCATCAGTCACGTGACCGACAAGTGCACGCGATGAAAACACGTGCAATCGCGCGAAACTACATGTATGTGTCATAATTCTAGGAAGAAACAGTCATGTCTCCCATAGACATATATAGAAGGCTAGATGCCTCACCGGCACTGTTGGCCAATGGAGAGTGACGTCGCCACACCGCGGCGATCTTGCCACGGGGTTCTTGCTCATTCATAACATTATGTCCATTGTGCATGTACTTTTTAAATAACCATAACTTGCTCAATTTTTGATTTTGGTTTCAGCCTTGACAACTTGAGCGGTGACACAACTATGCTGCACAACATCCAAAAGTCCATTTTTCGAAAAAAAAATCTGCAATTTGTCCAGTTATAGCCACGTTGATAACGCATATAATAAACCAAACCATTTGTAAAGCTGTCAAGATTTCAGCAAGTTCAGAGTAATTTTGTTTGAGCAGGTCACTCACCTTCCTATCGCCACCATACAACGTATCCGAATAGAACCCCGTGGCAAGATGGCCGCCAGCGAACGACGTTGTCTATGGTGTCTCCAGGTGGAGAAGCAGAGACTTGCTTGTATTTGACTTTTTTCTGTATTTTGTGCTTTTACCATGGCAAAGTTGCTTGTTATTGCTTGTTAAAAAATAATACTCTTCATAAATGTACTGTGTTGGAAGTACTGATGTAACAGTGTGAAATCCGATCTGGCGTCAACGTCGAGTGTTTTATTCTGACAAGTAACCGGATGTTTTATTGTGTTTATTTTCCTGCCCCGCTCGATGGATTCTGTGCCAAATCACTGCGTCTTAGCTCCGACATCCGGCAAAAATAGAAACTTTGCGTATCTTTGATGCAACGCTCCAGACTGACGGAGCGGAGACACAAACGCGACACAGTTGGTGTAAATGGACACACTGACCAGAATGGAAACGTATTTGGTCCGGCGCCGTGCCGGATGGGAGACGGACCGCAGACACATTCGGTGTAAATTAGGGGTAAAGTGTGGGTTAGGGAATGCAATTGTAGGAATCACAAAAGCACCAGATTGGAGGAATTAACTGAAAAAAAGTACTAATCAAGGTAATAATCCAAGCTCCCACACCACTTTGGGAAGCCTCAAATATTTTTGGCTACTTCAGAGTAAAAGCAAATTTGAAGTTACATTCTGAATTTATAATTCACATATACAACAACAAAATGCACTTTGTAAGTTTATAATTTAATTTGCCCCCTGTTAAAATGGTTCACTGATTGATTCATTTTATGTCCATCCCCAGGAGTAAGCGAGGAATCACTGTGTTGGACTATGACTTCAGAAGATGATTTTGGGGGCACTGGGAACTCCTTCAGCTTCTTCTTCCTCTGGTCTCTCTTTTCCATTCCTGTCCAATCCGACCTTGTTTCTCCAAGGGATCACCAGTTCTCATGGAAAACAGGTACAATGTTTAATTATTATCGGTAGTAAGCAGGATGGAGACCAGGGACGTGTGGTCGGGGGAGGCACAGCCTCATTTCTGCTAATAATGTAATGTCATTTTTGTTTTATTCCAGTCGTTTGAAACAGTTTTATAGACTCTTAACGTACCTGCATGTTGCCCATTCAAAAAAAAACAGAGGACAGACGCAATGTAAGGCAGGGAAGAGCTGAGCCTCACCTCGAATTGCGAAATCCCTCACAAACTGGGTGGAACGCATTGACTGGACATGTACCTGTAACTACCTCCGTTTCTGTATTTTAGAAATGCACCATTTGTGGACACCTTTATTATATGTCCTCACTTCCCATGGTTTACATAATATATTTCTCATATGTGTATAGAAAATGTACCTTGCTGTGAGGGCAGAGGTGAGCATGACATTCAGTTTGATTCACCCCTGTTCACAATACAATGTGATTCATTAATTATTTGACAATGGTTTTAGTTTATACAATGTGATTCAATTTGATACAATTCAAAATTATTCAACACAATACAGAGGATTTGTCCTCTCTTCTTTCTTGTGAAGGATGAATTTCATACGTGATTTCCTATGAATCCAACCAATAATAATTGAGGATATGTATCTATCTAGCCATCTGTCTTAACTTAAAAAGAAGATATAATTCAATATTGTACATACAGAAGATTGTTTTATTCCTCATAAACACTAAATCGTAAACAACAAATATTTTTTCATTCCATTTAGTTTTTAATCTCATTCTCTACCTTTTCATGTGAGTTGCCATGTTTGTTGTGCTGCGACATGGTATATGGGTTAATCAGCAGGTAGGTGCCCATAAAACGGTTTTAAGACACAATACAGGGACGAGGAACCTTTCGCTTTGAGTCAGGAGGTTTGCCTCCAAGAAGTGCCTTAAACCTGTGTAACACACACCTACCTGTTGATTAACCTTGAATTACAGCAGCACGGTAAATCACAAATGTCCTGTCAACTTTTCCATCGACCTTCTTAACAAATCTGAAGTATCTCCAAACGTCCGACTTGTGTCTTCGTAGGTTCTCTGAATATCTCCTCCTGTTGTCTGCTTCTGTCCATTTGTTGCTGTTTACTAAATGCGGCTGTGCCACACCTCCATGGTGATGGTGCATTCAAGGCACCTCGGAAACATGTGTGCAGAGGAGATAAACTATGTAGTAACCGATGTAACCATGGATTTTAACCAACGCAGACACGCTAAGACCAATACGTTGGTCAGTTCCTCAGCAGCTGTATCCAATGCACATAGAAGCTACCAGTGCAGTTCCATCGCACCATCTGTATTGGACCACCAATTCAAATCTGTGAATCTCTCCATCCCTAATGTGTATGCTGTGATAATATGAGACACTATTCTCTGTATGTTGTGTTTTGAATGTGTTCCCGAATAAGTTCACATGCTTATTTGGAATAGCTTACAATGTCAGGGCTAAATGTATAGACTTGTAAACACAATCATTTTTACTGTACTGTAAATGACAGCATTGTACTTTATTTAGATTCACCACAGGCATATTTTCATTTACTGTCAGTCAGCTGGGGTGAATATTTGTGTGTTCCTGTTGGAATGCCGACAACACTCTCCTGCGAAAAAAAGAATTCGAGAAAATCATAACTCATCCTTCACTCGCTTCACAAATTCAATTGAAAATGCATTTGCAAAGAGGAGGAATACTTGGCTTATCTGAACAAAAGCCACTCTTGCTGTGTGATTAGCATTTTCATTTCTCACTCTGTGGTTGGGTAATGACACTGCCTGAGCGATAAAGAGATTGATTAATTTCACTTGAAAGAGCATATAGGATGTAAGCGGGACACCAGGCACAAGGATCTGAAGTCTGCAAAAGGGCTCAGATGGTTTATGTGTTGATAGGGAAGCGAGACATGAAATGCCTCAGTTCTTTTTTTTTTGACCTTTCCCATTACTTTTATCCACATATGACAGCACTGTGTAATGCAATTGAGAAAATGGACTTTTCACAGCGAGCCGAGCTCAAAAGTGACAAGTACTGTATAACTTTAGAGCACTGCAAGGAATACACTTCCAAACACATTTTCCCTCATATTCATGAGTATATACATGGATCTTAGTCAGATTTGACCTTTCCTTTATATATATATATATATATAGAGACAGTTCTGTTGGGTGGGGTTACAGTGGTTCCCTGGTACATATATATGCCAATACAGAGTAATTCACACACATTATTATATTATTCAGTCACAGCTATACAATCGTCTCAATTCTTTCCCAGTTGTTCCTATGAGCTTGTGGTAAAAAAAAAAAAGACGTTCCCATCACCCTCTCTTATTCTCACTGTCACTGACTCTTGCTAACATTTGTTCATATGATGCAATTTCTGCCATTTTTTCAATCCACTTTTTATAGTCCAGTGGGGATGTACTCTTCCATACTCTGAGGATAATCTGGGCTGCCGTAACCATCCCGACCTTCATGACTGCCAAATATTGTTTTGACACTCCCATTACTTGTGATTGGTCGCCCAGTAAGCATAATCTTGGAGTGACTGGGATCTCAAGCTACAGAGCCTACTGATCACGGGGCCGTAGAATTGCACATAGACCTGAATGTAGACAAGGCCAAGAAGGGACGATGGAGAATGAACACGATGTTACTGCAGAATGAACCTTTTAGTACTAGGTTAACGGAAGAACTTCAAGCTTTTTTTGATATCAATACGGGATCTACAAACTATCCTCTGTATGGGAGGCCTCCAAAGCTTTTGTACGAGGGAAGTTCATTGCTCACTCAACAAAAATTAAAAAAGAAAATGTACTAAAGCAAGAAAAACTGTTGAAAGACATATGCAACATGGAAAAGGAGCTGGCTAAGAGATACTCAGACAATTTATATAATACATTATGTAACTTAAAGTTCCAACTACATGAGCTGTACAATAAAAAAGCACAATATGATTTATTCAGGCTTAAAACAAATTTTTATGAGGGAGGAGAGAAAGGCGGTACGGTAGACAGCTTAAACAGAAGGAGAATTCCAATAACATCCCGATGATAAAAAGAGGTAGTGAAATACTTACGTCTTCCAGGGCCATTAATAGAACATTTGAAACCTTTTATAAGGATTTGTATACCTCAACTTGCACACCCACATCTGATGAGATGAATGCATTTTTCTCAAACCTGCAATTACTGACTATTTCAAATTGCCAAAGAAATAGGATGGAGGCCCCCATAACGGAGGAGGAAATCAGAGCCATTATCCAGTCAATGAAAACAGGGAAATCACCAGGTCTGGACGGCCTACCCGTTGAATACTACAAGAAGTATATTGATATATTGTCCCCCGTATTACATAAGGTGTATATGGAGGCGTTTGAGTTGGGTTCACTCCCCGATATGTTTAATGAGGCATTAATTTCATTGATACCCAAAAAGGACAGAGACGGGTCGGACCCAGCCAATTACAGACCAGTGAGTCTGCTGGGGGTGGACTGTAAGATCTTGACAAAAACCCTGGCATCAAGACTAGAAGAAATATTGCCAGATATTATAGATGGTGACCAGGTGGGCTTTGTCAAGAATAGGTCATCAGCAGACAACATGCGAAGACTTATGCACCTAACATGGCTGAATAGCAACCCAACCTCAGTGGTGGCTCTGTCACTAGATGCGGAAAAGGCATTTTATAGGGTAGAGTGGGGATTTCTGACATCTGTCATGTCAAAATTCGGTTTTGGAAGGGACCTCTGTCGATGGATAAAAATACTATATTCCAAACCGAGAGCAGCTGTGTTTAGTGTACAAATGGCATTCTATCAGACTTTTTTAGTCTCTCACGAGGAAACCGCCAGGGATGTGCGCTCTCTCCATTACTCTTCACAATTTTCCTGGAGCCACTGGCCGTAGCAATACAGGCAGATGAAGGGATCCGTGGAGTATATGCAGGGGGGAGGGAGCACAAATTGTTTATGTATGCCGATGATATACTGGTGGTAATGACAGATCCAAAGAAGTCCCTCCCAAAACTACTGGAAAGTATTGACTCCTACTCTAGACTATCAGGGTACAAGATCAACTGGCATAAATCAGAGGGCATGCCCATCTCAGATACATGCTGTGCTAGCGAGACTACACCATTTGGATTACAGATGGATACTATCAGGTATGAAGTATCAGGGTATTCGTGTCAGTCCAAAAATAGAGGAGATGAATTGTTAAATTGGGACCCAGTCCTCCAAAAAATTAAACTAAATTTGGACAAATGGGGAAAATTAAAACTAACGCTATGGGGGAAAATGAATGTTAATAAAATGGTGATCACACCACAGGTTATGTGGTATGTCTCCATGATGTTACAGATGTGTGTAGTACCACGATGGTTTAAGCAATAGGATGCCATTGTCAAGGACTTTTTGTGGGATAAGAAAAAGGATAAATATCAAGAAAATGTAGGCCCCAAAGGAAATAGGAGGAATGGCCCTCCCCAACTTGAGACTATACAACTTGACGTTTGAAATGACGAGACTTGCCAAATATTGGAAGAGAACAGACACAAAATGGAGCTGGATTAAAATTGAAATGGAACTTATGAGACCCTTCAACCCACTGGATGCACTGTCACAAGGTCCATCCACCAGTGGACAAGAACATCCCCCAAACCCAATACTGAACTACTCAAAGGAGGTCGAAGCAAATATATGCCTCACTATGTTGAATAACCCAGCCATATGTATTGGGAAGAAAACAGTTTTCTGGAGACAATGGTTTAGAAAGGCAATATGCAAAATAAGTGTTTTATTTGTGAATAGAGAATTTATATCATTTTCAGAATTATTGCAAAGGTATGACCTAGAAGAAAAGGACAACTTCTGGAAATACATTCAAATTAAACACTGTATTAGAAAAGGGCAATTTGCAGGTGAGGGACTTCCAGAGACAGGGCATACAGCAGCAGTGTTTTATCGAGACTTCAGCAGGCTGAATAACTCTATTATTCTAGACTATTTGGCAGAGAGATTTGGAATGCGAACTGAGTGAGTTGGAGTGGAAGGGTATAATTGGAAACTTAGGAAAATACATCAGGGAGGCTAGAGGGAAGTTTACTCAATATAAGCTAATACACAGGTTCTACTTCACACCCTCTAGACTCCACAGGATGGGTTTATTACCTGATAATCTGTGTTGGAAATGTGGTACACAGGCAGGGACTTTCCTACATGTTCTATGGGAATGCAGTCTGATACAGCCATTTTGGGTAAAAGTATTAGAACATCTAGGGAAGGCTCTGGAGCTTGAGATCCCAGTCTCTCCAACATTATGCGTACTGGGTGACTGTTAGAAGGGATCAAAGGTTCCTTTCATGATGTTCTCAACTGCCACATCACCTGTATATCAAAGTGTCCTTTGATAGCCTGTGTCACCTAGCAACAACAACTGTCTGTATTGTCAACTGTTGACCACTATATATAAAGTGACCCAAGTGGGGTTCACTGGGCCGCTGCCCTTACTAAGGTCCACCCTGTCTCCTGTCTCTCCTTTCATCTCCGCCGCGGGGGTTTTCGGGTCTCCTGTGTGTGACTGGTTTTCTCTACCCTAACACTTTTTGGTGCCGAAATCCGGGATCCTGATGGCGGATTACAGCCACGAGGACCGTTGGAACCGGAACCTCTGGATCTTCGACAGGAGTGCCCGGAACTGGACGTCAAGAGCCGGATGAGCCGGATCCCGATTGCGGATTGGAGCCACGATGTCCGGAACCGGTATCTCTGTTTTTGTGCGGACATTTTACTAACATTGGGTTACAGCGATATTATTGCCGATGAATGCAATACCGGGATGCCGATGTTGTAGGACTGAGGATGCAGGATTTACGCCTCTTCACTTCTCCCTCTGCAAAACAACTGCAACACCTACGAAGATCCAACCGTGTTCCAACTGGAGAAGCCAGACTGTTCGACAACAAGAGGACAGAACTGGACGCAGTGTTCCTTTGTAAGCTAGTGGTCACGGACAGGAGGGAATGGTAACATAGTATGGTAATGGTAACTTAGTAACATTAGATCTTGACATTTATGTTTTTTCAAAAAATGTTTGTAACACTGTGAGAAATCTCCGGGTCTACCTGAGTGTGGTTCACCAAACAAACTAATGTCATGATTGATGTCAACGGGCGCGGAACACTGAAAAGAATAGCTCACTCATTGTCTGTGTGTTATTCGGAGAAGTTTCTCATTGTCGGAAAATTGCATCCTAGGATTGGAAGTGCTAGATGGCAGATTTTACGACATTTCATACTAAAAGATTTTTTTTGCATAAAATCTGAGTGGTGGCGTGCTGTGAGTACCCGGTATTTTCCACCCAAATGAGCTAACAAGGGATTCGCTCACCCAATGAAAAGAATTGGGTATATTTTGCGCTCAGAGTTGTCAGAAACAAGATGAAGATAAAATTTAGGCGGTACCAGGACAGCCACTACAAGGGTTCGTTACAAACAGCTGAAGTTTGTAGAGGATTTACACCCCTCTACTTCTCATACTGAAATGTCCGCAAGTCCTCTCTCTGTTTCCATTGACAATCGATACATTGATGAAGTGGGTGTAGAAAATGCTTAAAAGATGTACTACATTGATGTTTCTATCATTGGATAATGATAAACAGCAGGGAACGTTAGAAGGCAAGTGGGGTCTGTAACAGACACTCTACCCTTCATCTTCAGCATCAGCATCGTCTTATCAAAGGTTTGATCATAGCATCTGTGATATTGAATTGCCAGGCAACATCAACCGTTGTATTTTGTCCCCACAAATAAAGTGTTTGGGGACACAGCATTTTGTAGTTGACACTCTGGGGCCTAGCACCAAGGTGTTCTCCCGCCATTTTGCTGCTACCCTAGATGCAACAACTGCTTGTCTCTCGCCTCTTATTCTATCATTGGTGTGAGGGCTTTACAACCCCTAACATCGACCAATCACAAATAATGGGAGTGTCAACACAATATTTTGCAGTCATAAAGGTCGGGATGGTTACAGCAGCCCGGATTATCCTCAGGTTATGGAAGAGTACATATCCACCAGACTATAAAAAGTGGATTGAAAATATGGCAGAAATTGCCTCATATGAACAAATGTTAGCGAGAGTCAGTGACAGCGAGGATAAGAGAGGGCTATGGGAACGTTTCTTTACCACAAGCTCATAGGAACAACTGGGTAAGAATTGAGACGATTGTATAGCTGTAACTGAATAATATAATAATGTGTGTGAATTACTCTGTATTGGCATATATATGTAGGTACCATATACCAGGGAACCACTGTAACCCCACCCAACAGAACTGTCTCTAAGTGTGAAATAATACAAAAATATATGATAAAAAAAAGTCATATAGCAGATGTTTCCGACACACTGAAGTCTTCAACTTAGGCTGAACCCGTGTCTGTTCATCATCACATGCATTATTACCTAGATACGATTATGTGACTGAAATAAAAGACTGTATTACAACTGAAAATTTGAGTATTCATTAAACATTTACACAATAACTCATTAAACATCTAAATAGCATTACAGAGGTGTTACTCACCTGAAATGCATTTTTCTTTTCCTCCTCCACTTCTCTCTCCCTGTCTCGATTAGGGCACACAGGTGAAATGATGAGGATTTGGTTCAATGTCTTAATTGATTCCAGTGTTAATTATTTTTCAAGAAGAATGATGTTGAAGAGTGCCTATCCACACATATCAGTGTCTTGTTTTTTGTTTTTGTTTTGAGTTCAAGTGTTAACCCTCAGTGGTGTAACCTATATCGCCTACGCAGAAAAGCTGGAGATGACTGCAGCTGAAGGTCACACAGAAGGGCAGATGTGAACATGGATGGAGAACGGTGGATGGATGGAGGATGATGGATGGATAATGGATGGATGGTTGAAGGATGTTGGATGGATGATGGAGAATGTTTCTGATCTAATCTATCTCCACATAAACGGTCTTTCATAAAAGTCTCTATTTCATTCATTTAAAGCTTTTATGGAAGTAAAATCCTTGTCAGGATTTGTGTCCCTTTATTTCCCCCTCTGCTCTTGCAGTTACGCTGTTCCCCGTTAGGGGGCCTCGGTGAGCCACGGCCCCTCTATAGAGGCCATTGTGCTCTGAATCATTGCTATAACCCGCAGGTAAATCTAATTTCACCACAATACAAGACATACTTAACTTGGTGCACTCGCATTGTACGTTACGGTAAAATAACCTACTAATGACACTTGACAGGTTTTTTAATTTATTGGGAATAGTAATAATTGATTAACTTTTAATGTTAAGCGCTTTTAGTGTTACATGTTTTGTCATTATTCAGAGGATAATTCATTACTGCGTACAAAAGCATACAGTGAGCTGCTTTTGCATTCCCTCCTCACTTTCTTTTGAATGGGATAACGTCAGAGAGAGATGGGAGATGTGCGCCGGAGCCGGAGCGCTCGGCAGACGCGCACTGGAGCTGCAGCAGGACGCATCGACGCATCGGGAGCTGCTGCTGAAGGAAATGCTTTGCATTCTTTATATGAAAGCGGGGGACATGGATGTTTCTTTGGATGTCATTCAATCCTGGGACCGGATGAACCTTTGGACGGACTTTGAGCATTTTCTGAAACACTCTGGAGTCACAGCTCACGGCAAGATGCGATTATGATAATGAGAACGTAGAAAAGTATTTTGGATAACAAGGTGGGGAGGTGTGATTATGTTTTAATGCGCTCCTGGAAAAAATCTGTTTATTGGAAGTCCAGTCAAAGGTGTATAGTGTGATACAGCATGTACATTAAGTTCTTAATTGGAACATTTATTTTAAATGGGTTACAGACTGACATACATATTATTTAATTCCATCACTTTATTCATTTTCTTCCTGTAATCCACAGGGCTGCACAGGTCTTCTCTGAGCAGAGACATGAGCCGTGAGGTTTGGAACCGACAAAATGCCTGACACTCATCTTTGCACTGAGCGATTAAACTACCACAACACTGCAGCTGAAACAATGTCAAATCTTATTGATGTCAGCAGGCAAACACGTGGCCCAAAACAGCGAAACCTCAGGAGACCCATCGTTCATCATTCAATGGAAGATCCAGTGTTTGAGATTTCTTTCTGTGTCAGGGCCCACATAGGTCATGATCTTGTTGTTGTAAGTCTCGGAGCACACAGCATGACTTAAGCAAACACTCCCTACGTGCTCCGGGATGGATCTCCTGAACTTTACAACTGTCATCGACAATGGATTTTTGGACGAAACCTCATCCAGCCGCGTCCTGACGGGTTGCTTCCTCTCGCTGCTCATCCTCACCACCTTACTGGGAAACACACTCGTCTGTGCAGCCGTCACCAAATTCAGCCATCTGCGCTCTAAAGTGACCAACTTCTTTGTCATCTCGCTGGCAGTGTCGGACCTCTTGGTGGCCATCTTGGTCATGCCATGGAAGGCGGTGACAGAGATTGCTGGATTCTGGCCATTTGGATCCTTCTGCGACACTTGGGTGGCCTTTGATATCATGTGCTCCACGGCCTCCATTTTGAACCTTTGTGTGATCAGCGTGGACCGCTACTGGGCCATCTCCAGTCCCTTCCGCTATGAAAGGAAAATGACACCCAGAGTTGCATATGCGATGATCAGCGTGGCCTGGACGCTGTCTGTCCTCATTTCCTTCATCCCAGTGCAGCTCAACTGGCACAAGGCCCAAACAAAATCTCTCACCCTGCTCACTGGCTCTCCAAGCGCTCTGGACTCAAATGTCACGTCACACACAGAGAACTGTGACTCGAGCCTAAACCGGACCTACGCCATCTCCACCTCTCTCATCAGCTTTTACATCCCAGTGGCCATCATGGTGGCCACCTATACCCAAATCTACCGCATTGCTCACAGACAGATCCGGAGGATCTCTGCCCTAGAGCGAGCCGCCGAAAGCGCTAAGAACAGACACAACAGCATGGGGGGAGGCTCCAGCATTGCAGAGTCTGAGAGCTCTTTCAAAATGACATTCAAGAGGGAGACCAAGGTGCTGAAGACGCTGTCCGTGATCATGGGGGTGTTTGTCTGCTGTTGGCTTCCATTCTTCATCCTCAACTGCATGGTGCCCTTCTGTGAGCAGTCAAGCGGAGGGGAGGCATTCCCTTGTATCAGCCCCACCACGTTTGACGTGTTTGTGTGGTTCGGATGGGCTAATTCCTCCCTCAACCCCATCATCTATGCCTTCAATGCAGATTTTCGCAAGGCCTTCTCGATCCTGCTGGGCTGCCACAAACTGTATCCAGGAGGCCATAACATAGAGACAGTCAGTCTAAACAAAAAATGACTCATGACTCTCACAGTACTGACTCATCCTTCATGTGAGGGGTCTGAGCGTTCTTGCTGAGGCCAGTCTGATCGACTTCAAACAAGGATGATGCACTCGGAGTGACTGTGACGATGACCCTCTCTGTACCCATGTTTGCGTTGGTCAAGAAACACGATCCACGACAGACTGCCGGAATGAGCACGTCACTGCGGTTGCAGCACTGTCTTTAGATGGACGAGGCTCCTACATGAAGAGAGGGGATTTGGGGATTGAGATTAAAATACTTTTTGCTGCTATGCCAGAAAGCTGGGAGTGCAACAGTGCTGACTGGCCCATGGGATAGATAATCTCATGACTGGGCAGCACACACCCTAATGCTGTCCGACAGAGCGCTCTTCAATGCCGTCACAAACAAACACTGTCAAAACCTGCACCTCCAAATACAGTCGAACTGCATTTTGCATGCTGCACAGGAGAAATACGTTACATCACAAGAGTATTCCCTGTGGTTTAGAAAGGGGTCAGCAGAAGAATGGTTTCTACACTGATGAGCATGAGGGCGAAAGAGATCTACAAGTGGTGCTAAAGCCAGATGGAAAACAACTGTACACCTGGCTTCATCTACTACTAATGTTATTACTTCCAACAGAAGTCAGAAGAAGAAAGTGGAAGGAAAACGTGACAAGGCAGATCATGTCAAACATCAGGATGCATCATATTGCTGCCACTGGTTCAGAAGGTTTTAAACAAATGTCAAGTTATAATACGTCCACCACCTTGAACGCAGCAGACCCCGTAGTTTTATTTCTGCTGCTCTACTTAAAATGGAAAAAATGGAATTATGGATGAGTATCGTATGCTCTCTATTTTTCATAAACGACAGCGGTTGACCTACGTGAAAGAAGATTAAGACCTCAACAGTAGTTTTCTTGACTCATGGTGAAATACTGGATTCTCATTGTTTGAATAATCACATGATTCTTCTTTTGTATTGAAATGTATTATTTTTTTTATAACAATGGAGATCATAAATTGGTTGATTACCGAGATATGTGACATCTGACACTATCCTGATTCCTAGAATGACATGAACAGCAGAGCATCAAACTGGCCTTTAAAACTGACAACACCTCTCAGTAACAAAATCATGAAAACCCTTCTAGTCATTGACGCCTTAGTTTGAACGAGGTGTTGTAAATACGTTTTTGCGTACGAAAATGTTTCCAATCTGCTTTTGGTAGGAGGGACATGAAAGCTTCATTTGGGGGAATACTGTGAACAAGATGCATTGCAGCACTGACATGTAATCTGTTTTGTTTTTTTTTTTTTTGGTTTACGGTATTTATTATCAATGTGCTAACTTACAGAAGAAGGACATGATTTCGAAGCACTGTGCTTGATTAAAGTGTGATTGAATGTGTTTCCTGTGAAATCCACTGTGTGGTGTAACTATGTGTGATCGACCTTCACACAGCAAACGTCCTGAAGCACATTTCACACCAGAGTCCAAAGGGCAAAACCCGGACCAGCTGTTTGTCACGTGACATGGTGTTCATGTGTCTGTTCAGTCTGCTGATGTAATGCCGTCATTTGCAAAGTGAAAGGGACAATCTGGGGTTGAGAACAGCCTGGAACAATAAAGCACAGCACCCACCGTGGGAGCCCTTTGCCTCTACCACTAGTTTTGTTCCTTTCCTGGTTGACTTCACAAGTTGCACCTCATCCCATCCAAACAATTTTAAGTTATCGTTCCAGTATTTTTCTACATTGAGGATACGTAGCGCCCTAATATATTCTGATGCTTGTCTGGGGAGTGAAAGGGAAATTAAGGTAGCTGAAGTGTGAAGGGAGAGCAGAGAAGGGAAAAGGAAAAGGACATGTGATGGAATTTATTTTAGAGACCCAGTTACACATTCCCTTCAAATCTGCCATACACACCTGCTACATTCAGTAAAATCAGGGCTGATTGGCTGGACTTTGTAAAGCTGAAGCTGGGTATCTCTGTGGATGTGTCTGGGCCCCAATAACGATGAAAATCGGATTTAGATGTATTCCCACATTCCGGTGTGTAAGATGAGCATAGAACTGGGGGTAGCCATGACACAATTCAGAACAACTCTACATGTGAAGTCAGATTTGTAAATTAAACTGATGGTCATTAGAAATATAAGACATGCAAATACGGAGTATTTCTCTTTCTTTCACTTTCTCTCTCTCTTTCACAGACACACACTTCGTCCTTTAAGGCTTTGCTTTCTCTGCACCCCGGACTGTCCTTGCCTGTGAAATCTCCTCAAGCATGCCACAGGAAGAGAACAGCAATTAATTTGACTGACATCATTCAGAGTGATGGCTGAGGTGGCAACAAGACTGTGTGTGTGTGTGTGTGTGTGTGAGAGAGAGAGAAAGAGAGAGAGGGAAGACAATGCAGTGCTGCTATCACCTGCTCCTGAGTCACTATGGAAGTATTTGCATCCTTTCCATCTTTTTTTCCTCTTTGAAGTGATACTGTCTTTTCAGATAGGCACGACAGAGACGTGATTTTAGACGTGGTGACTTCAGATGATGCTAATGACTGGCCCTGGGGAGATGATTTACTGAGACAGGGAGAGACAAAGGGGCAAGGAGAGAGACAGTCTTATGTAAGTATCAAGCAAAGGCAACTTAAAAACAGACTCTAAATATCCCATAACCCAGCGGTAAAGCTAAAGTCACACTGCTGCTGCATCTATCATAGAGTATTTTCTGCTGTCACACGCTGTTTGCTCATCGAGAGGAACGACGGGCCATGTGAGAGTGGATTTTTAATGTAGTTAATGATTTCATAGTCAGCAGCTCTCGTCAGGAGGGATCTCAAAGAATTAAAATGCAATTAAACAGTTTGTAATATCAGTATTACTCTCCATTAAATATTTATTATTCATAAATGGCTCAGCTATCATAATTGAGTTTGAGCCTAATGCATTTTTAATACCTCACACAACACCAAGATAAGTGTTATTGAGAGTGTGCGTGCTGGTGACTCCGACCAACGTGTGTCGACTCAGTTCGAAGCTGACAGACGTGAATGAACTCTCCGCTGCTGCTCTGACTGCGTCTGCTGTTCTTTGCAGAGAAAAAGAACATAGAGCCACATTTAACTGATTTAAATTCATTAGGCTCATAGCAGCATTGCTTCAGATTTCAGAATAAATAAATGAAATTGCCTGAAATTGAGGGACAATGCGAGTTTCGCAGATATCACAATTTGTCCAAAATATGGCTATGAAGCTAATTTACTGTAGTCAACTGTGGAACCATCTGTTTACTTTGGTTTTGAATGACTTACTTGGTTTGACTCCCGGCCCGGGGGTCTGTCTGGGTTCTCTCCTCCCACCTTCAAAAAGCATGGCAGGTTATTAATTCGTAATTAGTCATGTAAATTGCCTGTAGGTGTAAGTGGTTTGTCTTTAGGTGAAGTGCCGACTCATCCAGGGTTCGATCACTGACAGCTTGACGTTCACCTTGGCAGTACCAAGTACAAGATGACATAAACATCTGCTCCAATCATTCTTATTTTCAAAGTTCATCTGCAAAAACTTCCGCCATGAGATACGTCACCAGGTTATTTAGAAAAGATTTGGAATCTTATCTTACACATATTTTGACCTTTAGAGTTTGTACTTTATGGCAATCCACTCCATTGCTCCTCCTCACTTCAACTTGCGCTTCATTTCTCTTATCACACCCCTCCACTCGTCCTCCACCCTCACAGTGGACTGTTTGCGCTGCAGCCTGCTGGCAGTGCCTTGATGCCATTTGTCACTCAGGCTGCAGAGGAGAGGACAGGCATGACCCCACCGCTGGGAAAACAGCAAGGGAATGAGGGTTCAGGGGCGGAGCTCTTCAGAGATAGGAACATAAAGAAAGAGGTGATGAGATGTATATTGGGGAGAGCCAGAAATTCAACAAGTGTCCTCGTGAAGGTTTGGGATATCAGAAAGTGAGCTTTATTCTGAACCTCTGACAAAAAGATCCCCCTAAAGACTGAAAGCAAAGGATTGTGAATTCCCTGGTTTGTATCAAATAATAATTGTAATTTGTTTCCATAAATATACCTGGAAGCATCAGGTCATGAAACTGAGTGCATGAAATGATTCTGCTATCATTTTTAATCTTCTGCTGTTTTTGTTTTCCCTTCCAAGCCCAGAGTACTTGTGTTTTGGCCTAATATAACATAAAAATATAATCCTTTCAAACCGATGCACTTTGTAGTGGCGCACTGTGTCACTGAGTTGCCTCGGCTGGACATGGGCCAAACATGGAGATGAGTTGACCTGGATCTTTGCTAAATTCAGCCTGTTTGAATCCACATGACAAATAAAGACGTATTTGATGGTAATAGTTCAAATCACCCTTATTTCCGGCCCAACACAGATTGTCAGTGAGGCGGAGTAGAAAACCTCACTGAGGCATGTCAAATGGAAACCAAGTCCGTGAGCACACATTAAATTATGAATGAATAATAAGCTGTGTGCAAATGATGCTGGCTGGTGAACAGTGATTCCAGCAGGAGCGATGTAGCTGGGGAGAGGTGCTGCCTGACACAGATGGCCCTGAGAGGAGATCATGCTTCCAACAATGCCAGTGTTAATGCTCCAGCTGGTAGGATGCCCCATGGCTGAGCTGTGATGATGCTCATGCTAATCAGCAAGCTCATGGCGGAGGGCAGATACGTCTTATTTCTTTAAGATCACAACAGCAGCACCAGGATCTGACAGAGACAGCACAACAGAGTGATAACTGACCACCGTACCAGGAATCTGTGAGGTCTGTCAGGCTGTCTGGACAGACAATGTGCTGATGGTGATTAACGCCAGAAGATTAAATGTGAACTATAATTCTCTCTGGCGAATGGATTGTATAGGCCAAAACTGCTGAGTCAACTGTTTGTCTTTCATTTGAAACATTTCCATTTGAAGGTGGTTTGGTGTATTGGTAACTCTTCATAACTTTGATGCATGTAGGAAATAGATAGATAGATAGATAGATAGATAGATAGATAGATAGATAGATAGATAGATAGATAGATAGATAGATAGATAGATAGATAGATAGATAGATAGATAGATAGATAGATAGATAGATAGATAGATAGATAGATAGAAGAAAGTAATTAAATATCTCCAACATAATTTCAGGTTAAACATGAACAGAAGGTTTGTGTAACAAACATGGGCTGAGGGGCTGTGGGCTTTCAAAGATGAGGGAATGATATTCACTAAACATGAATACAGACTTCCATGATTGGACTCCTATTTTTGCACACACAGAATAAACATCATCTCAGGATATGAATACTGGCCTTTGTATTTATACTGCTCATGTGAGTTCCTGCAGCTGTATGGGCGGCTTGAAATCCCCCCATGACATAAATACAAACACTCCTTCATGTAGACTGAATATACATCCTGAGTACTCAGATGCTACTAGATTGACTTTACAACTCATTTGTCTCATGAAACATATGCAGTTCTGTTACTGCTGTTCTCTCTTAAATAACAACAACATAAATAACAATTTAAATAACAAAGTCTTTGTCAGGCTCTGAGTTTTGTTGTTTTGATCCATTTCCTTTTATTTTGAAGTTCTTGTTTTCTATGTTTTGTCGTACGTTTACTTCCCCTCTTTGTTCCTGTTCCTGCCATGAGTTGGTTTCACCTACGTATGTATCATTTCCATGTGTATTTGATCCTGCCCCACTGGACCTTCTCTACCAGATCCACTCCATTACCTCTTGTATGTTGCTCGTTGTGTAAGAGCGATTTGTTTTTTGTCCACCAGCCCTGACACTCTTCAGTTCAAGTTGGCGGTTCAGGCCATCACTGTGGATTTTGTCCTTTTACATGCCTCTCCTGTCTCTGTTTGTCCCTGCTGCTTCTCACTCTGTCGCTCACACACACCCCCAGCTGGTCGAGGCGGAAGACCATAAACATGTAGCCTTACATCTTCCTGAGGTTTCTGAGCCTGGAAAAGGACATTTTCCCTCGTCTCCATCAAGAGCTTGCTCGTGTAAATCTATTAAATTTGTTTTTTACAATTGAGAAACACATTTTAAATAAAATGTCCCTTGACCATTAGTTTACAACTCATTTCCTAAAGATCACAGCTGAGAATCATTATCAGAAATATTGGTACAATGTATGAAATGCTTTGTATATATTTTATATATACTTTATATTACAGCAGCCAAGGAAAGGTGTTCTACTTTATGTCACACTCCCAGGGCAGAGCAGAAAGCAGACATGTTTTTGGGTTCTGCTCTATGCATCTGAATAGGGGATTAAGGAGAGAGGGGATCGTACGGACGACCACTCAGCAACAGACACCCGCTCGTGTGATGGCACAGAGACAAGCCAAACAAACGTTCCCAACAGAGAGATGGACAGAGCAGGAAGGAGGGAACCAGAGGGCAGGAAGGATGGAGGAGTGGAGGAGAGGAAGACACTGAGAGCAGATTGGGATTGGTGCTCACTGATAAAACTGACAGGAGTCATAGAAGTCATTCCGTCAAGCACCTTCACAGCTCGTTGAGACGCAGGAAGTTGTTCATGCCTTTGACAAGTGTTCAGACAATCCTGCTACACTTCCTGAGCAGTGTGAACACCAACAGCAGCATTGTCAATTCTGCAGTTGTTATTTAACTGCAGGATCGTTCAGGGTTTAAATTAAAATTATAACTGAAGTAACACTGATGATGTCTGGATGTAAAGCTCTTATCTTAAGTTGCTTAGGCCATTGTCAGTAGATTCAGTTAAATAATTTTTTTAAAAATTGTTTGCTTGGTGTCAACATTTTAATTATCCAAGAATATAAATCGGTGAAAGGAACATATTTTTAAAATAATACAGTGATACATTTTATTAGTTTTAAGTAGTTTGTGTAAGTGAAAGTATTATCTTGTCTGTGGAGGAGTGCAGTAAAGAACAGATGGATTGCACATTATGTAAGTTTCAAACCTCTACACTGGTGTGAGCTCCTTATGTTCTTTCATCGTCATGTTTTTTTTTTGGTTTGATTGTTTGTTTTTTGTTTTTGTTTTGTTGTGTTTTTACAATAATGATGAACAGAGGGAACACAGTCAGGAATACAAACAGCTCTAACATATTATTTTAGGACGATGGTGTGTGCATTTGTTCTGGTTCTTCAGTTCCAGGAGGGAGCAGAGCACAGATTTAAAACCAGGAGCACAACAGGAACCTTTGGAAGTTCAAATGTGA
>CAAKHB010007170.1:51568-65490 GCA_901007665.1 Aeoliscus strigatus | reverse complement strand
GTGTAGCTCATTCATACTGTGTCAAACTAACATTTGAACACTGCGTTTGAAAGACCCCCACCCCCAGGTCGTCTGGAAGACATGTGGGACGAAGCGCGCGTGTGACGGGGGATCTCCAGACTGCTTTCATTGTGGTTCAAGTTTTCCCACCACATAGGTTTATTTATTAGTTGTCTGGCATTTTGGTTGAAAGAAACACTGAGAAAATTGTATGTACTTGATATGTATAACATGCACGTTGTACGTATTATTTTTTAATTTATTTATTTGCATTTCCATGGGGAGGACATGACAGTCTCTGACATTACAATCAATACTGTTACTAAAAAAGAACAAAACTGAAATTATGAAACACAAAAGGTCATTCGGGTCCACGATAGAAGATCATCGGGTGCGAACAGACGTTCATCTGTGAAAACATCATGTGGAATAAGATGTGTGATGTAAAAGTGCTGTGAGTTGAGCAGCTAACTTCCTTTTACCTCACACTTCTTTAAAATGTGGTGTGTTGTTGCTTCTGAATGATTTTGTGGGGTTTTGTGTGTGCTGCAATCAGCAATCAGTGGAGTCACACTTGACATTGCATGACAGGGAGACAGAGCGAGACTGCTAAAGCAGGTACTTTATACTGATTGACATGCATGCAGTCATTGTATACTCAGTACTGTGCCGTTTCAACCGCACTTTACAGTGCACGGTTAACATAGTGAATAAAAGACTTATAGAAACAAAGTACATGCAAACATCTTGGTTTAATGTGACTGTTTGACTCACTTCACAGCCATAAAACTCACTGTTGACAGAAAACCTGGCTTGTGTGAGGAGCTCATGACCACAGCTCCTCGGGCGTGAATGCGTTGTTCAGATGCCAGCTGAGTCAAGTCGGCTTGAGTAGACATCTCCACTTTATTCCACTCATGAACAGTTAACCCTCTAACACCGATGCCAGGTTGTTCATTGAGCTGTTCTGGCTGTAGATGTGTCACATGTGCCTTGAGAAACCTTTTTTTTCAGGATTACTACAGTCTGATGTAAAATCCCATCGCCGGTGACATGCAGGCTGTAAAGTTCTGTCAGTTTGAAGGTTCAACACCTGGAAAATGACACGTTTGCTCCCTAACAGTACGTAGGAGAAGACACATTTTTTTCTATTGGAATAGCTACTTTGATATGCATCAAGAGACAACTGTTGTGAACTAGTGTAATAACAAATAAAATCTGACTTGACTTGACTACCTGCACCAGGCTTGTGCATCTTGTACTTGTCCAAAGGGTGTTTGGGTGAAGGTTAGGGTTTGGCTCAGAATTAGGCTTCTGACCAAATACAGGGATATTCCTGAAGGACGACACACTAAATAATTTTTTTATGGCCACAGATGTAATTAGGGTCTTAATCCGATGTCTGCAGCATGACCAGCTGTAAGATACTATACTACAAGATACAACGTCAGTGACAAGCATGGCTGATGTGTTGAGAGCTGCATTATTCATGAGACTGTGCTGCTCGATGATGCAAAAACACAGTCAACGTCTCCGTCTAATTAACTATTAACTATCAAATCGTCAGCATGGCATATGATTTAGATGAGAATTGTCTGAAAAATTGTGCATTTCACTCTCAGCGTCATGTGGTGTATTGACAGCAGAGTTCAAATCACGGGCTGAACGCAAGTAGGCTACAACAGCCGAAGTCATGGCCTTTGTGCAGTTTCACTTTGTCATCTGTTCTCTGCTATTTGTCTTGTAGCACCGTAGGAAAAGCTGACGTGCACCTCCTGCTGCTGTTTCTGAAATTATTCATCAGTGACTCAGTTTAGTGAATAAAACAATAAGATGTGATTTTCACAATTTATTGTACAAAAGGTCACATACAATGAGTATGGGATGGAAGTCGAGGTATCGTCACCTCTCCTTTTTCAGTAAAAAAAAAGAATTACTATTGAATAATGACTAAGAACTGTTACCTCATCAGCTGCTCTGTGGTGACTAGAACGGATGGAGGTCTGGTTTTAAGGCACATGAGCTACATTAAATGTCGCAAAAGCTTTAAATAACCTGCACATAAAATTCCAAAGACAGACATAACACAGATGAAATTACAATCCCTATGTGTATTCAGTTTGTGATGTAACAGGACCTACACTTAAAATACCGACGATAACGCAAATGAAAGTACTTGTTTGTGCCCAGTATGTTATGTAAGATTAGAATAAACATTTTTATGGAAAGATGTCGGCATGCTGCGTGGGATCAATAGCTGTTTAGAGAGCCAGCTCACAACCACTTATTCTTCTTGTTCCTGTATTTAACCACAAAGCTGGCTTCTATCCACTGTCCCAGATCCAAACTGCTGCATCAAAATGGAGCTGAATCCATAGAGATCACATTTAATTTGTCAAATAAACATGCAAAGAAACCAGTTTATCTTTTATACTCTTGTCACAAACACGCTTTCCCCAATGTGCTGCAGGGCCGCAGGAACCTGGAAACCACATCTCTTGTGTAGCTGTCTGTGTGCTCAGAGGCTGAGGAGTCTGCAGTGTACAGGCGAGCGTCGGCCACGGATCAGTCGCTATCGTCCTCCGTGGGTCATACCCAGCTACTGTACCTCATCGTGTGTACCTCCGACAGCAGCCTCCAACACACACAGAGTATTGTTGTTGTGAGTGCAACCTGTCTCCTTGCCATGAGGCTTTGAAGCCATATCTATCACTGTGAAGGTGAAAAAAGCTTAAATATATCAATGACTGTGTTCTTAATGAGGTTAATTTGGTTTGACCAACAGTTGCAATACAACCAAGAACAAAAACAGCTGTTAGCTCACTAACACGGCTAATGTTGTATATTAAGGTGAACCGAGTTAGACATTATGCTAGACATTATCAGACGGTCTCCCAAAAAGTTGAAAAATTGAACACCTACCTAAACTAAACGCAATGTCTCTACATTTTGTAGGTTGTAAGTTTCTGACTTTTCCAAACTTTTGCAGTGTGAAAGCTTTTATTTTGATAGTCCACTTTCTGTCGTGTAACAGGAAGTTCCTGCACATGAAGAACAAATACCAGAAGAAAACCTGAGCAGTGGGACTCTCTGTCCCTCCCAGCGTGAAGCCATGATCCTCAGTCGTCTTCTCCAATCCCAGAGAAGTGAACTAGGATCCATGTTGGTCATGAAGTAGCTGCTGCTGGTAGTAACGTCATCACAGCGTCGTCGTCACCGTGGGTTTATTCATGAGCCTTCCTTGCTGAGTGGTAAAAGGTGATCACTAGATCATTTGAGAGATGTGTTGCCATGACTACGTCACACTTCCTCCTCCTTCCAGCCAATCGGTGTCCAAAAAGCGGGGTGGGGCTGGGGGTTTCCACGGCAGCCCAGAACCAAAATCAAGGGAGGAGGAGAAACCAAAGTAAACACCCATGAAACTTCACACACAACTGAAGATCTGTGACAAAGCCCACCACCAGGGATTGGAGGGGCTCCTTGGGTCCACAGAACCTGTCCCCAGAGAGAGGGAGAGTCAAAACAGGCCTTAGCACACACACAGACACACACAGTCACACACACACAAAACCAACCATGAAATACATGAGAAAAGAAACAAAAGAACCCAGAATACCATTGAATATCATAAACAAACCCAAACCATTTACATGCAACGTAAATCACGTTAACACAAACTCAGTTACGACTCAGTAAAACAAGTGTCACGTTAAAGGCTCAGATGTCTACTTGGTGATGGTGGCCATGAGGAGTCAACAGGCCGGACTGTGTCACTCAAACCCAAGAGCCCGGACGGGGACAGTCCAGAATCAAGTTGAAGGTTTTATATTCTACATTGTATTTTCTATTGTGCAATGGTAAAAGGAGGCACAAAAATGTATCAGTCCCTAATATTTTGGTTCGTAAAGTAACTCACTCCATCAAGGATTGTAAAAATCTGGCTAGTAAAAAAAAAAATTGCAGTTTGCAGAATTCTAGGTCCAGGATTACTGTTGAATACACAAATAGAAGGACAAATACAAAAATCTCACCAAGGAAACCAGCACGACCATGTAAAACCTACATTGTCTTATCAAGGTTATCAAAGTGAATCATCGTACAATCGAACACACTTGGGTGACTAGAAACACTGGAAGGGGGATGAACATCAGGCCTAGGAGTGAAGGTAGTAATCTGATGGTTTAAGAACAGATGAAACAGTGTGTGGTCAAACCAACAGATGGTGAAACCAACAGAATATGTGAAAAACAACGCAGACGGTGAATTATTAAATACTTGGCAATACTGAATCCAAACCGCAGTTTGACCGGCATGCTGTGGAATAGATTATGAAAGATCCACCATGACTCGTCTCTGCACACTACTGTACGCCTATAAAACCCCCCTTACACTCATTCACTCATTCACGGCTGTAATGCTGTCATGGATATATTTGTGGATCAGAAAAAAAAACTGCAGGCAGAGGAGTGAAGTCAGGGAATGCAAGGGGAATTTGGTCTTCTTTCAAATTAAAACAACTGATATGGCTGTTAGTCATCCAGCGACTTTCTGTTCCATCGTAAGACTTAGTGTAGAAATCGAATTATGGTGCAGAGAGTTCAGAATGCTGCAGATTCAGAAAACCTCTTTGTTGCTTCAGTGGCACGTGCTAAAACCAAATCCTGTAGTTTGTCAGAGATCCGTCACGCACACATAGACAGACTAATCTTGTACAGTAACTTCATGAGTCAGTAACCGCTGCAACAACAAATTCATCCCAGCTGCGTTCACCACTTCAGTGTCCGCTGGTGGAAACTTCAGCTGTGCAACATGGAGCGCGTTCTTGCATTGGGAAGCGTTGAAAATGGATGCAAATGTTTCCATAATCCACAGCACAACGTTAGTCAGTGATCTGGGGATTGCCGCGTTTCACATTTGAGGTGAACAAATATTTCTTTACCTTTGCTTTCTCTTCCTCCTCCAGCCGGCTCTGCCTGTTCATTCATGCTCCAAGCATTCCCAGAGTCAGCTGCATGCAGGAAGCCGAGCAGGAACATCGGCCATGTCCACACATACCAAAACAACAAAATTTTACCCTCCAGCTTCCTTGGCACCGTATCACGAATATGTGCATATGTGCAGAATGATGACGATCTTGTTTGAATTACTGCGGTAACAAGAAGTCACCTGAAGTAAACAATGTAAACACTGAATAACCAGTCTCAGAGCGGCAATTCTGTGTTAGCTAAGATAATTCAACCGTCCAAAATACAAATTTTGAAAGAAAAAATGTAGAAAAGAAAAGTAGAAAGATGCGCTCACGTTCTGCTGTTATTGCTTGAAGTAAACAAAGAAAAACACTGAGAACCAGAAAAAAACAACAACAACAACACAGCAGTGAGTTTCACAAGTACACAAGTACAAACACTCACGACTAACGGGCTCACAGGCTGCCACACAAAGCAGGCACTTATCTACCTCCAGAACACAACTGAGTAATGATCAGTAATGTGCAACAAAGATTGTCAGTAAATATATTAAAACACGTCTCTTTATGTCTGCAGGACACAAATACAGATAATAAACCAATTTATGTCAATGGAAGATTTCCCTCAGGTTATTTGAAAGTGACATAAATGCATCATAAGAAATATCGTGACAGAAAAAAAAAACTACACCCACATTGGATGGTGTACGAACAATATGAACCACTGTACCACCAAGTCAACAGATATAAAACAGAACAAAAGGAAGTTTCCTGAAAAGTAATTGCCAAAATATATATGCCATCCATCCATCTTCTTCCACTTCATCCGGGACCGGGTCATGGGGGTGGCAGCCTGAGAAGGGACGCCCAGACTTCCCTCTCCCTAGACACCTCCTCCAGCTCCTCGGGGAGGACCCCGAGGCCTTCCCAGGCCAGCTGAGCCCCTCCAGCGTGTCCTGGGTCTTCCCTGGGGTCTCCTCCTGGTGGGACATGCTTGGAACACCTCCCTAGGGAGGCGTCCAGGGGGCATCTGATTCAGATATAACTATACTGTATATTTCCTTTATTTCCTATACTTACTTTCCTATACTTCATTTTTTTCTCAATATATTGTACTTTTGTTTGTCCTCAATTTATAATTATAATAAAGAAATTTGTATGTGCACATTGATGCTGTGAACTGACTTCCTGTTGATGAAATCTCCTTCGTTCTCTGACGGAGCTGTGACGTGATGTGAGTCTCTTCTATGCAGTCGATTCTACCAGGGAATCCTAAAATATGTGTTGAGTTCATCCTTCATTAACAAACGGACACGTCGTATCTCTTCTTTTCTACAGATGTGATCGGTGTCGGGATAACATGGAGAACACCTGACAGCCAGGAGTTTTCTTCATCTGATTCCCTGATAACAGGCGTTTACTCAACAAAGTGTCTGTGTCTCAAGAGACAATTACTGCTAGCTTGAGTGTACCCTGGGTAGGGTCGCCACCCACCCCTTGAAAAATGGAATCGTCCTGTATTTAGAAACGTAAGTTAGTGTTGAGGTTGCTTGCGAAGAAGATACAGGAAACTACAGACGACCATCGCAAAGCAGCACTCTGAAAAGACACCGTCAACCGGCAATGATCCTTCCAGAAAAAAACCCATCTGCAACAATACAGGAGGAAAGGAGAGAGAAAACACCTATAGGGAAAAGAAGAAAACTGACAGGGCTGATTGCCCACGGTGAACTGACTGACTGTGGGAGCAGACATCAAGTGGTGGACACAGGAACTTTAGGGAAACCCTCCACTCACAGTCGTCCATCGGTCCAGAGGCACAGTTGGTTTGTAAAGAATGATTTTTTAAAAATCAGCATTGTATGGCCAAAGATATTACAATTTTATATTCAACAGCTACAACCGATTCATTATTACACTGAATAGATAAATAATACATAAGTACTACATAGGTGAATAACAGATGAAGGATATTTAATTTATTCTTGCAATCAAAATAAATTGCTGTTTTGAAGACAGTGAGGAGTCATTATTTATTTTCCAGGCAGTTGGCCCTAATTCCTGATCATGAAAACTGCTCCACAACCATACATACTGTACTACTGCCATTTCAGCCATGAGAAAGACGCAGAAGTATGTCCCTGTTAGCGTGGAATTTTTGCTGGGAATTTCCCATTGTGTGTGCGTGTGTGTATGTGTGTGTGTGCAGGGTGTTCCTGGCTGCAGGCGGCTGCTCTTACTGAATGCAAACAAGTTGGATTGGTTCAGGTGAACATCTTATTTAGAGACAGGTGACTCCTTTCAAAACAATAAGCAGTCAAGCAACTATAAATTCCTGTTTATTGACGGCGAGGACATTGTGTTTTCCACACACCTGTAATTAGTCACAGTTTGCGGTTCCTTGAACTTAAAGAAATAACTGCATGTGCATAGCAGCTGCTTGGTTCAGAGAAGGTTGAGAACGTAAGAATGAAGCTTCAAGAATGTGCAAACGCTTCCATACAGCGTGTCAGAAATGAAATTGCAGAGGTGGCGGACTACTGCTGACCTCCGGTAGCACTCAAGGCTACAGTTCTCCCTTCTGAAATCCCCCAAACTTTCCCTGCACCAGATCTCTCCTCCCAGCCGCCAAGATAATGGCCTTTTCAGGCCTCCACTGGGCCGTGGATCCACCGCAGCTGGTGAACGGCTGACTGGCTGGCCGGTGTGTCGCGCTTTACACCAGCCATGTGCTCTCCTAAATTGCTTTTCCAGGGTAGAGCAGAGGGCAGTGTTACAAAGCCGAGACAGGGAGAAGAATGGAGGGGGAGGCGTGCTGGGGAGGCTCGTGCACCACATGTGTGCAGTAGCAGTCAATCAGGCGCACATCTGCAAATATTTGAGCTTACTGGGGGAATTCCTCTCTCACTGCTCGTCTCCATAGATTTCTTCCTGCTGAATCCTCAACTTGGGACAATAACTTACTTGACTGCCTCGCTCTGTTCTTACGCTCCCGTTTCCCTGTGTGTCATTAGCTGTTTCCCCACAGACTGACAAACAGGCTGGACTTGGAGGGACTCCAGAAACGTTACATCCTTTGTTTTGGTGAAATTTAGATAAAAAATTTAGATAAAAGAGCAAGTTCCCCTGTAAGTAAACCTCACAGACAAAATAGGCACATAACCGGTACCGATGAGTTTGTTATCAGAGGCTTTGGCTGCACTTTTCTGCACATAATTGTACTGTGATAGACACAAATGTTGCACCAAATAATGAGTCAAAAAACCTCAAAGCATGTAAAGAATGATTTTAACAATGAACAGTGCGTCTATGCGGGTTAAATTTAACAATAGAGCTAAAAATATCTATTGTTTTGCTGCTCCATGGGTTGGCAACAAAAGAAGGGAGTTTCCTCTGCTCCAGGATGTTTGGAGAGTTCCTAGGACTATACGACAAGGGACAAGAAGTTTGCATTGACATGTCCTCAATTTTCCTCACATTCTGCAAAAGTAAATCAGAATATGTCTTGATGCAGCTCACCTCTAAATATTCCATTACAATTCACCCTTCAACTTGTTTTTGCATGTTATAGATGAGTGAGGAAGGGCCATGTTTCAAATATAGTGAGCGTAAATGTCGTGCTCACCCTACTGAAAGTGAGCAGATCTTGTTACTGCACCAACTACAACAAGATCGGCATCATTTTCCACTCACAAAAAAAAAAAGAAAAAAATAGAATACATTTTAAAAGTTTTTTATTTGCATAGCCTGTTGTCTGTTGTCCTGGATTCACCAATCAGCAAAATACAGTAATGTTACTGGGGTAGAATCGAATTGTTTATTATAGATGCTGCATCAGTGTCCCACATTGTCCCACACATAGTCTTTGTCCCACATCCGACGAGATGGGATCTGCTCACACTGCATGTACATACAGTACAAACAGTACATACTGTATGCTTCACATACAAGACACTTACAACCATTAGTCTGCTGCTTCAATGGACTTGGAACAAGTTTGGTTCGGTTTTTGAAGCGTAAACAGTTTGCATATCATATATATCATATATATATATAATTGTATTCATGTCATAATGCTAAACAATCTTTTCCTTTAGTTTCAGACACACACACACACACACACATCAGGACATTCAGATCTTGCAGAGTCACCTGGGTCAACAACCCTCAGGTAACTAAAGTCCAGTCCAGACCAAGTATTCCAGGCACAACTGAACGGTTGCAGCAGTCTGAATGCGCCGCTGCAAAGCATTCAGACCGTCGCCAACATTCTGGCGATGGGTCGTGTCTGTGGCAGTATGTGACATATACACACACAACAAACATGTCGAACTTGGAGGGAGAACAAGGAGGACACAATAAATCTTTTTGAGACACAACCGTGTAGCTTGAAATTCTATTCTAATTATTATTTGTAAATTAGTTATTAGTTAGTTATATCAGTTATAGATATATTAGCAAATTTGAGCCTCACTGAAAATGGAATGCGTCTACATCATGGGAAAACAAACAAACTCACAAAAAAAAAAATTAAAACATACAAATAATCAAATTTCAGAAAAATCCAATACATTAAACTATGAACTGTTTGGTAGAAACAATTAAATTATATTTTACACCATCATTGAGGACGAGAAATACTGAGTAACATAACAAGCTGTGGGTGAAAATGTGCTACAAATAATCCTCCTCCACCGTGATAACCTACTCTCATAATCACCATCGACCTCTTTATGGTCTGGTTGATGAATGACTGAAACAAAACAATTTCCAAAGTGGCAGTCCACAGAGCTCGCCCCCATTTAGACAACCACAGGCTTAACTATTCATCATTCACCGACTCTGAGGTGGCCTGACATATTTACTGCTTCCTTTTCTTAAACCCTTGTTCACACTGCTTGCTCTTCACCAAGGAAAGTACCTAAAGTGTCTAACTTTATGTTTTTGCAGCACCACGGTCCCCTCCATGCAGGCACATTATTTTGCAGAGGATGTTTCACTACCCCTCAGTTACATAAGCCGATTGTGAATGAGGGCGTCGGCCTCCGCCCTTAAACCCAAACACCCTCTGACCAAAGTAGTCTGAAGCTGTTTGCTCCGTGCAGAAAGGACCTGCAGTGTGTAGTCCAAAGTGAGGGGTGACCTGCATTCACAATCACCGACTGCTCTCACTATCTCACACCAGCACCTCAGCAAGACAGCTTTCCTTTTAATACTGTTTTTAATTAATTTAGAATTGCTGCCCTTTAATGATTGTCCAGTTTGTATTCGCTTCAGTTTTCAATCTTCTTTGTTTTATCCTGCCTTTTTCATCTCCTCCTTCATAAGGCACTTTGAGCTACATGTCGGTATGAAAGCTCCGATGCAAATGCAGTTCATTTTTATTTCAGTCTTTTACCATGTGATTATATGTTAAGTATATCAATGAAAGTTCAATTAGACACATGTTGTCAGATCTTTAAGCCTTTGGAAACTGCCGACATCTGTCAGTGACTGTCACAGAGTGATGGTGATCTCAGATGGTGTATCGTCGTTACTGGACTTTGATTCATCATGTCCTTTACAAAAACACTGATCATGTCATTCACTTTGTCATCTGCTACATCGGTCAAATTACATATATGTTGATATATATTATTTCATTTTTAATTTCTTTTAATTTTATTTTGATATACTTTTTTTCTATTTTTCTCATGTCTCTTGATGCTGCTGTAAACCGCACGTTTCTCCACTGTGAGACTAATAAAGGTTTATCTTATCGATCTAATCTAATCTAGTACTGACAGGTTCCTACATGGAGATATGTATATATTTACCTGAGCATTCTGAGCAACACTTAAACACAGCAACCATTCTCTTATCTTTGATCTTGCTCTTATCCATCTCATCATTCCTTTTACAAAGTCCTGGGCTGGTTGTGTGTGTGTGTGTGTGTGTGTGTGTGTGTGTGTTATATAAGAAGACGTAATCATTGTAAACTAAATTGACCATAGGGAACAATATATGTACATTTGTTTGCAATGAAAACACTGAATTTGCTGTCGATGTGTGTTTATACTTCAATATTCCTGATTAAATTCAGTAATGCTCATACACAGTGTACATTTGTCTTGGCACGTGCGTTAACTAGCAGGGTAAACATCTTTAAATACAATGAAAGCATGAATTACTCATGTTTTATCTGAAGTTGTTGGCTCCATGGTGGTTCAGGGGTCATATGGTCTTATTGTCTTGTGATCGGTGCCATTGTCGGAGCCACCTGTACTTGCAAAATGTGCAGCCGAAAGACACAAGTTGTGCCAGGGACTTTCCAGAACGTTGTGTGTGCGTATGTGTGTGCGTGTACTTGACAGTCAAGTGCAGGTTTTTGAATGTGGGTGTGTGTACAGTGTGTGCAGACAGCCAGTGAGTTGGTGTGATGTGATCAGTGTAAGTGCTTCAGTAGTTGTGTATAAAAGACAGCGATCCTGCACATATTTTCTTTTTTGTTGCGTACAGATGTTTCACATGTCTGTTGATATTGTTCTGTGGGGTCAAATGGAGGATTTGAGTAACGTCCTTTGGTGTTCTCTAGCGTTGGTTTTCTTGGTTTTGGTTTTGTCAGTCAAGGATTGATTGGAACGTGCAGAAGCTGCATGATTGGAATCATTCAACATACATATGTTGACGTTTTTAACAGACATCCATGGGCATATTTAAAGCTGTGGCACCTTTTCTTTCATTGTGTTTTCTCTCACGTGTTAGTGGCAAGAACCCAGGCTATCTTTAAAATGACAGTACTGGTGAGTGGAGAACATTGTCCTCGAGTAGATGGACAGTCAAACCAAAGCCCAAAGAGGAAGCACAGACGGAGGGGGTGAGACAGGAGACCAAGCAGTCCTGGAAATCCCCTTCCCTCAGCAGACCTGCCTCTCTCTGACATCCAAGGCCCCACTGAGGCCCACATCAAACGGCCTTCTGCTCTTCACGTCGTCTCATCTGTCTCTCTAGATGTCTTTTAGTGTCCTCACCATCTCTTTCCATTTATATATGTGTGTTCTTCACCACACAGAGCTGCTTGTGATCTTTCAAAACAGTCTAATATTAGACTAAAATGGTGCAAGTAGCCACTTTACTGAGGTCGTTGTTTCCCCCCTTCAACAGAAACACCTTAACAGCCCATGAATATACAGACGGCAACACAATGTCGAACATTCAGCAGAGACGAGGAACATGGAGCAGCACGTAAAAATCAATACTGGAATTCCAACCCCGCTTTTTCACATTTTACTCTCCTAAATGTTTTCTTAAGATATATAAATGAGTCAGTTATGTTTCCATATCTAGTTCCTTACAGTTACAAATTATCTAGGAAAATTGATTCATAACGTAGAGAGAGAGAGAGAGAGAGAGAGAGAGAGAGAGAAGGCTCAAACATGGTTTCCTGTCCCAAAAGTCCATAAGTCCACCATCGGGGTGGGACGAGTCACCACTTCATCACATGTAACGACGGCTGCTGGTCTGAAAACAGGAAGCTCATTACCGACATCTGAAAACTTCCCATGGTTATTTATATGTAAATCCTCCCTCCGTTCCTTTTGTAGAAAATGCTGTTTTGAAATGAATGAACATATGAAGGAAGAAAAGGAAAATGTATTAGAAAAGTAAACACTTTTTTTTTTAAATTTTCAGTGTATGATATGTGCAAATGGAAACGGACTGTGTCACCCAGTAAATAACACACAGCTGCAGTTTGTCTCCGCACACAGGACTGAGCCGGAAAATGCTCCGGTGTCAGTGCACATGTAAAACCACTGTCAGTCTAACTGGTGCTCCGCCTTCTAGTCACTTCCTCCAATCGTCATGAGTAGTCCAGCCTCCAGTCCCGCCCACCGGTCCATTGACTCCCAGTGGAGCTGAGCTTCCCTGGAAGTGACATATTTTCCTCCTTTATCCAATCAGTGCTCAGCTCAGCGCTGATCCATCCCAGAGAAGAACATGAGGCTTCAACAGGTTCTGATGCTGCGTTCTGCTGCTGGTTTGTTTAAGAACAACAACCTATCAGATGACTGTAGAGAATCAGCTGATTCTGAGCCAACAAGTCAGAGCTGAACGCGTTCTAGTGCACTTAGATTAAATGTTTCAACACGGCATATTTGACCATGTGTGTCATGGTACTTTAGAGGAAGCTGAGCTTCTCTCTAGCGCATTAACCTCTGGTGAAGACAAGACAACAAACTCACATCCACACCTTCACCAATTAGCCCGGCATGCCACAGAAAGACCCCCAGGCCAGGAATGGACCCAGGGACCCTCTTCCCTGAGGCGACAGCGCTCACCGCTGTTGATAAGAAGAATTATTATTGATTTAATGGGATTGCAGTCAATGCAATATTCAAACTGCAGTAAGTGCAGGTTTTGTGATATTTATGTGTCTCAACAGGGCGTTGTGAAGGATCGTTCCTGTACTTTGTATATTATCCCCTCATGTGTGGGACTCAGGGATGAGCATGCTAGTGACGGTAATTGGTGCAGTAGGTGAGTAGAGCAGGAAACGGTCCCATCGGTCAAGAGGACATACGCACAATTTCATACACAATCACAGCTGACATTGTTCACTGCAAGAAAGCATCTAGACACCTCATACTTTATGGAATATATGTTTCTTTGTGCCGGGATCATGCTATTATCATTAGTGGTTCATTGGGTCATTTTTCTGTGTGATCAGTCAGCATCAAGGCTTTCTGAACTTGTCCATACGTTATATAGAACACCTGGTGGTAAACTGGTCACAACACTCTACTCATCAGCACATGTGGCTGTACATTGTTCTTTACAACACAGAATCATGTGATTTTCATTTTGAGGACATGCAGTCAGACAAAATGAAGTCAAAGTGCCTGCTGAACTGGTTTCCCCAGAACACTTCACACCTCCTGACCACCCCCCCCCCCCCCACACACACACACACACAGGA
>CAAKHB010007170.1:28775-43487 GCA_901007665.1 Aeoliscus strigatus | reverse complement strand
AAATAGTAATTCCTGAACTCTTACTAAGTAAAAGTAAAGAGTATTGTGATGTGATTTAAAATGAAAATTATCTTGTTTTCTTTGCATTATTTGAGGTCTGAAAACGTTGCAACTTTTTTGTTATTTTCACCATTTGCCACTTTCTGCAAATTAATACTCTAAATGACAATTAATAGTCGGAATTGGGGGGAAATGTTGTCAGTAGATTATAAAATGAAAAACAAATGTTCATTTCATGTAAACACATACCTACAAATAGTAAAATCAGAAATACTGACAATTTTGCAGTGGTCTCTTCATTTTTTCCAGAGCTGACAATGACAATGAAACACCTGGATATGTAGCTCACAGTGGTGAGCTGGGAAATAGGAGAAAACCATGAGAATTACAGAGAAACACAAACTGAACAGAGCTGCAGGTTAACAAAGGAAAACGTACACGGCTCTGTTGTATTCATTCATTCAGGAGGTCTTTCTGGAAGGTTCTGACATGAAGCTGTTGTTGCTTATGTCTGAGATAGGTCTAAAATAACTGAAGTACATATTGTGAAATCTTCTCTCCATGACTCTGAGGCTGTGGGAACATCTGCCTGCCTCCATCTTGCACACAGCAAATGTTCTGCGTGTTTTCAGACCTCTGTTATTAGAGGAGAAACAACACTGAACATAAGCTCCTGACGTGAAGGCAGTTACACACAGTGTCACTCCGCACTGTCTCTGCTGGCTTCCAAGATGACTGACTCTTGACTCATCTCTACGAGGTCGTCCTTCTACACAGAAGTGACAGGATGATATGTGTCTGACTGAAAGTCCACTGGTCTCAGATAGATCACATGACAGAACCCCTTCAACTGAATTCAATTCAGTTTTATTCACACGGCCCAACATCCCCATGACAACGGTCTCGATGGATTCCACCTATAGAGATTCTTACAATACAGATTTTGTTATGGGCTCTATTGTCTCATGTCATCTCATGGTTCTCTTGTGAGCTCAAAAACATGTATGCTTCAATTAATGAATGAATGATTTGGGAGGAGGGTGAAACTTCAAAGGCAGGGCAGCTTGAGGCAGACCGACCAACTCAGGATGAGGATTGGGTGGAAACATCTCCTTCCCGTGAAGATTTGATGCAAAATAACGTTTATCTAGTGAATTTATAGACCACTCACCTGTGTGCCAGTAATGTGCATGGAAGAACATTAGAACCCCCTGACCTCCCTCAGTATCAAATCGGGACACCGGCTCATCCCTGTGATGTAGGAAGGTTCTGAGAGAATTTCAACAACCTCTTTTCATTTACATCTACAATATTCTACATATATTGTAAATAACATAGGTGTCATGCTATGTGTCATGGCGGAAACCCACAGCCTGAGTCCCTACTCAGTTACAAAGTGGGCTGTGGGTTTGTGACATTTTACAAGGTTGAAAAAGCTCTTTAGCACCACTAGATGTCAACAGAGTTCCATCTAAATTCCACATTTACCCCTTTCGGTATCTAAGTGACTACTGAGTTATTTGGGTCTGAATCCTGACTTATTCAAAACATAAGTGGAAAATCTGTGTTTCTGCACAGTCGAGAATCAGCCAGTTCTCAGCGCTTCTCCCGACGGGCTGCCGAGCAAGTTGAACATGAATCACTGGAGACAGCAACCTTCAGGACACCTGCTCTGCTATGATGTCATCAGGGAGCTGTGATTCTGCAAAAAGAACAAGCAAATGTCTCCAGATCTCCAAAAAGCCGTCACTCACTGGTTCTAATAGCATCCAGTGCTCTTTCTGTGGATGTTAATTGTGTTCTCTAGTGAGCTTCACCTCTTTCCACCTCCCGTGGATTTATCCAAACAGAAATTATGTTGCGGTCTCCCATCGCCTTGGTGTTGTTTTCCATTAACAACTGACCACAGCCGATAAGTAGGCTATTTGTAATCAGTCACACGAGTGCTCTGGTCAGCTGTTTATTGGACGAAACATTATTAATCTTGGGCTGTCAAAAATAGTGTGTTTCCTTCTCTGGGAAATCACAAACACCAGCGGGGGTGCATCCTTCGTATCTTTGGAAAAGGTTACTGCATCAGTTGTGATTGCAAGCTGCAGTCAACCCAGCCTTCACTTTTAAAGAAATTCTGAGGGACATCCTCAGAAGAGAGGTGGTCTGCTGTCCAGATGAGTAGCGGAAACAGGCACATTTGTTGTTATATTTATCTGAACTGAATAACACTCCTCATATATGACATTTCAGATGGCTTTTATTTGAAAATTCAATGTCACATTCACAGGAAGTTTGCTTTTATTTTGTCACATTTTACTCTCTCTTACCGTAATTCCTAGTATAAATGTATGTTGAATATTACGTGGAGGCTGGCCAGACCGCAATTACATAGGAAATAAATCCTAATAATTAACCCTTGCATGGTGTTCAGGTCCATGGGACACATTTTCAGTATTTACTAAAATAAAAATAGTAGAACAAACTATTTTGGCCTCTGCTCATTTTCTATAAAGAAAGTACACATTTTTACTGACGCTTCACCGTTGGACCCTCCTACACATTTGTATTCAACCCTGTCTGCTAAGAAGTACATTCCCACACAACATTTTCAGTTGCGTTACATCACTAACGTAATTGAGAAAGAATTACGTTGGTTGACAACCTTTTCAAAATATGTTTCATTTACCTTATTTTTCCAGTCCAATTGGAAATTGGATGATCCTTTGTTCATTCACACAGCTTTTCCCCCTATTCCTTAACATGTATTACAATGTTTTTTTTTTTTCTTTTTGGATAATCTTGAAAAATATGTTAAATGCAACGTCTTTTGAAAAGGCTGTCAACCAACGTAATTCTTTCTCAATTACTTTACCGATGGAACATAACTGAGTCTGTGTTCTAGTTGTGTGGGAACACAATTCTTGTGAGACAGGGTTGTTATACTGCACACATGCTGTTCACGTCCACTGGACCCAGAGGTATTAAAGGTTTGGGTATTGGTTCTAAAATGATGAATGAAGAAATCAACATGACAGACCTTGTTTCATTGTACTCAGCTTCATTTCTCATTCATGAATGTGATCTAACATAAGGCAAATGAAAAAATATTATATACACCATTATATATACACCATTTATACAATTATTCTTCCTTTTAATTGTGAGTAATTTTTGTGATATAAATTGTTATATGGGTATTAATTAAAAGCCATGTGGGTCCACCAGACCTGTGGACATAAAAATATGAACACACAAGGGTTTATTCATATTTTACAGTTATTTTACCTTCACTGTACCCATGATAGTTTGTAGAAAGCAGACATTGTAGGAGCAGACATTTGCACAGGTTTAATTACAGCAGCTGAAAGATTCGGTTCATCATGTTGTGAAAGAAAGAAGCAGAAATCACCCCCGTCCGACTGGCTGGGGAGCTGTTGCTGCATGAGGAAGACGTTTTCTAAATGGAGCATTCTTCACTCATGATGAGAAGAGAAGGAAAAGGCTAAATCATCCACGATATCATTGAGCAGCAAACAGAAAATCAGTCAACAGTCAACTAAATTGCTGATCCAAGTACATTAAAAACTCACCACCAGTGTAACTGTCTTGCAATAATACAAGTATTGTGCACGCTCTGTAAATTTCAGGAACACTCTGTGTCCATGGGAGAGTGACTGAATGTTCCTGTATTTGTGAATATGTCTGTCGTTAAGTACAATATGATTGTTTTGTTCGTCCCTGGTTCACGGTGATCAGAGCAGTCCCCCAACTGTTAATGATGCCATCCATATTATGGCATGTTCACTCCTACAATGTCCTTTTTACACTTTGGATGTTATGAATGCTGCTGTTGACATGAATCATTCCTCTCTGGCCCATTGCTTCCAGATACTTATAGGACTATACGGCCTCACTGCTTCACTCTGAGCCTGTAGGAGTGTTGTTGATGCTGTGTGAATGTGAGTGGTAATAGGGGTGAGAAGCAATATTGTTCAGCACTCAGAATGGTTAAGGTACAATAGCACTATACAAATGCATTTCATTTGTTAAAAGCTCTTCAGAGCACAGGCACAAAAAATGGGTAAGGAAAATTGACCAATAGATACTGTACATATAAAAAAAGACAGAAACAAGAAAGTTTTGAGAACACAGACCTCGGCCAAAGTCAATATTAGTTGTCCTGTGAACTAAAAAAAAATGGACCAGATTTTCCTTGCCCCCCGAGGCACCACTCCAGCATCCTTTGTGCAAAAAAAAAGTTTTGAATAATTCTGCTGAACAGACAAAAAGCAAAAGCCAGATGTAATAAAAGTTGCATTTTGTATGGTTACATAGAGGTAATAAATAGACTGAGACAAATCCACAGAAAAAGAAGAATAATGACATTTTCCATTCATAATTCATTTCCAGTCCTCCGTTCTCTTCACAAATGAACGTCACATTAATCAGACAGAACGATTCACTGACTTTTCACTGACTTTTGCTCAACTTGCTCCTCACACAGCAACACGTTCACATTTGTGTCTGTTGTGCTGAGTCACACTGAATGACATTAAACCCTTTGTGACACCTGGATGTATTTATTTCTCATTTATTCAATTCCTTTTCAGCCAAATTCTCTCGACTGGCTAACAGACTCGTTGTGCTAGCTAGCTCAGCTCACACTAGCTCAGTGGGTTAAAACAATGTACTTGAATGAGTTTTAATGTTTCCAGATGATTCATTTCAAAATGAGGAGTGTGGTCCTTGTATTATGAGTGTAATAAAAAGAAATCTAACTGATGACATTATGACATTATATCATGACTCATATACTACATGGAAAACATTAGCCATGGTAATATAAGAAATATAAGCTCTAATCAATAATTCATATAATATAGACATGCCTATAATATTACATTGAGTGTTACAATTGCATGCTTGGTCAAGACACTGAATAAATAATGTATATGGACTCTGTATCTGAAATACAAGCAAGAATCTTATTGCTCTTGGATTATCCAGTGCTGTGATTAGAAAAAAGTTATCTGCTCCTGATAAAATGTGTTCTTCTTAAACACTGATCATCCTCTGAAGACATGCTAGGGCTTCAGTTACACTGCTCTGAATCTACTGTAATGACAAACTGACAATGATGTATAATACAGAAATTAATACAACATTTGAAATGTATTATACGGATCTATACACATCTACTTTGACACCTACAACTGATGATATGAACACATTTCTTTCAAACCTGCAGTTACTGAACATAGGAGAGTAGAACCACTCTCTAGTCCAGGGGTCACCAACCTGTTTGAATGTTAGGGTTAGGAGCTACTACAATGGTACCGAGTTATCCAAAGAACAGTTTGACACGCACTTCTGAAAATAACAAAATTGGCATGGTTTAACTTTAATTAGAATTATGAAGGATCATCAACAGTGATTAATAATGTAGAAATACTAATGGTTCACCATGCAACATGTTATTTCTCTCAATTTCTGTAATAGTTTCATTTTCAAATGATCACAGTGCTATTTTTACAACAGGCCTGTGGGAACCTCATGAAGTCCCGGCGGGCTACCGGTACTGTGATGATGACCCCTGATCTAGTCTATGGAAACAGATAAGTCACTTAGTCTGAATCACCTACCCATTGAATACTATAAGAAGTGTAAAGTATATGATAAACTGGCCCCATACTGCATAAGGTGGAGATGGAGGCGTTTGAGACGGGCTCACTGCCAGATACATTTAACAATGCATTGACTTTGTTGATATGGGTGGGGCCCAGCTAATAACACACCAGTGAGTCTACTAGGGGTGGACTGTAAGATCTTGATATGGCATCAAGACCAGAAGAAATATTACTAGAAGTTATAGATGGTGACCAGGTGGGCTTCGCCAAGAATAAGGCATTAGCAGATAATATCACGATCACTGGATAGTGAAAAGGCTTTTGATAGGGTAGAATAGGGATTCCGGATATCTGTCAGGTCAACATCTGGTTCTGGAAGGGACTTTCGTTGCAGTTGTTTTTACAAATGGGATTTTGTCAGACGTTTTTAGTCTCTCATGAGGAAACCGCGTGCCGCATGCTCTCTCTGTTACTCTTCACATTTTTTATGGAAGCATTGGCCATAGCAATATGGGCAGATTAAGGGATTCAAGTACACGCAGGGGGGGAGAGTACAAGTTGATATATATGTGGACAATATCCTAGTGGTGGTGGTAGACCCAAACAAGTCCCTTCCAATAATACGGAATAGTACTGATTCCTACTCTAAACTATCAGGGTACAAGATAAACTGGCACAAATCAGAGGGCATGGCTATTTCAAATATATGCTGTTCCACCATTTGGATTCAGATGGATTCCATCAGGTATGAGGTACGTACAAAGTGCGTCTGAGTACGAATATAGATACATAGATGATGGAATCAAATTGGGACCCAATCCTCCAGAAAATGAAATTATATTTGGATAAATGGGGGAAAGTAATACAAAGGGGAAAATTCATGTCATTAAAATGGTGATCATGCCACGAGTCAACTATGTGTCCATGATGGTACCAATGTGTGTAGCACCACAGTTGTTCAAGCAATATGATGTTATTGTCAAGAACATTTTGTGAGACACCATTTTTTTTTTTTTAAATAATGTGGGCCCCAAAGGCATTAGGAGGCATGGCCCTCCCCAACATGAGATTATACAACCTGGCATTTGAAATGATGAGACTGGCCAAATATTGGAAGGAAACAGAAACAACAACAGGTAGGAAAAGGATGTGACCAAATATAATATGATATATATTATTGTAATAATATTGCACATTTCACCTCAGATTATAAAGATATACAGCACAAATATATTGCATATATAAAATTGCATATATATTTATACATGAGTATATATATTGCACATGATACTACAATGTGGTGTTGTAGATTCTGACTGCAGTTGGACTTAAAGCCTTCACTCTTACACTGTACGTGTATCAGTCTGCTGCAAAAGGAGATGCTCAGGGACCCCACAGATTCATGCAGCAGGTGAGAGGGGTTGACCATGATGGACGTCAACCTGGCCAACATCCTCCTCTCACACACCACCATGGATTATACAGCAGACAGTCCAGAACAGAGCTCACTCTCCGGGTGAACTTGTGGATTCTCTTCCTGTAGAAAATAGCAGAAGCAGAAGCTACCACAGAGTTGGACAATCATGTCCAGAGGAGAGCCCTGCACACTCCAAAGGACCTCAGCAGGTCTGCCCTGTACAGGTCTTCTTCTACAGGACATGTGTGTTATCAGTCCAGTCCTGTTTATTGGTCAGGTGAACACCCAGATTTTTGTATTTGTTGACTATCTTGATGGCCAGCCCCTGGTTGTCCACCAGTGTAAATGGGGATGATGTCCTCCGAAAGTCTATCATGATCTCCTTTGTCTTGCTAGTGTTCAGCTGAAGCTGGTTGAGCTCACACCAGTCCCTAATGACCTCCTTGTATTCCAGGAAGGAAGGGGGAGAGCACTGTACTCTGAGGAGCACCTGGACTGCAGGGTACCACATCAGACACACTGTTGTGGAGCCTCACATCCTGTGGTCTGTTGGTGAGATAATCAAACCTGTTGAAAAACAGATTCAGTTCATCTGGCTTGTCCTTGTCACCGTTGACTTGGTCCCTCCCTGCTCCTTTACGACATCCTGAGATGGTCTGCAGTCCTTACCAGACTTCCCTCATGTTGTTCTGCTCCAGCCGTCCCTCCAGTTTCCTCCTGTAGCTGTAATTCCCCTTTCTGATCTTCAGCCAGAGCACCTTCTGCACTCTGTGCAGCTCCTCCTTATCCCCCGATTTAAAACCCTCTTCTTCTTGTTCAGCAGGGTTTTATCTCAGAGGTCACCCAAGATTTGTTGTTGGGAAAACACACTGCGAGGTTGGAGGGCACAATGTTCTCCAAACAGAAGTTAATTTAGTCTGTGATGCAGTGGGACTGTCAATGCCCTCACCATGGGGGCTGCTGAGCACTTCCCAGGCCACATTCAAATGTACCAAAACGATCCATCCGCGAAAACGCATCGACAGGCTGTATTTCATACTCCAGACCAATAGGTGGTGCTGAAACTCACCAAAAACAGAGAAGAAGAGAGCGGCGAGATTCCACATGGAGCTCTGCAGACAGACTCAGAACTATAAACACTCACAGCTGGAAACAGAACAGACTCAATATGTTCTGATGTACAAACACAGCATTGTAACGTTGTTCTTGTTATAAGATACAGGTGGGAGATCGGGGGGTGGGGCGATACGCAACGTATGCGTTTTCAGCCCCTGAGTTAGCAGGACTCCCCAATAGTCAGTTCAGAACTGAAGAAACTTCTCGGATGAGTTGCGGAACGTCTTCAAGCAAACTAGAAGTCCAGTTGCCTGCGATTTAACCCAGCAAGATTCATTTAACCACGTTTCTGTGTAACACAAGGCTGCATGTCCTGTATTCCCTCTGCAGCCGGGTTAGCGCCGTTAGCTCTTCCATCTTGTTGGAGAGAGATGGTACGTTCCCCATTGTGACAGACGGTATGCATGGATTATACCATCTCTTCTGCTGTTGGCACTTCACTCCAGCTCTGTAGACTCTCCTCCTTCGCCTATAACTCTGCGGAGATCTCCGGATGGAGCATGGTTGAATGGGTCTCCCACAGCCGCATCAAAAAGTATGAATGTAACAAGAGGAACTTCCTACACAATGCTACACAATTGCTTACAGGGTCGGTGTGACACAAAAAAATAACACAAAAACATATATATTGAAAAACTCTGAACACTAAAGAAAGTACAGAGCTGCTGCAACTAGCTGCCACGTGGCTGGTGACATCTTACATCAACATGAACACGTCTTAGAATGCAATAATTCTACAAAATATGGAGATGTTCAAAGCTCGTCTGCTTGAACATTGAACAGGTGCTTCAGGTATGATTAGAACCACCACAGTCAACAACAACAGTGGATCTATCACGAGTGGCCGGTCACATTTTAAAATGCTGGGTGTCACATTCAGGAATTATTTCTTTTAAAGTGTTTGAGTATGCAGCAATGAACGTGACGAGCAGCAGGAGACTTCCATGTATGTACGATCAAGCCTGACGGTGTTACAACAGCACAAAGGAGAGATCATATACCTTTTAATACTGCTCTGTAGTAATAGGAGTGGAAATACTGCTACTGTGCCTTTGAATGGACTTCACTGGCAATGTAACCACAGCAGCATGAAAAACAACAAACACCAAATAAAGAGGGCGGCTCAAGTGTCGCTGTTTTATTTTCCCTTCAATTGAATCGTTATTCGAGGAACAACAGGGAGGAAGTACAAAGTACATTTCCTGTAATGGTAAAGATTTGTTTGCTGATGAATACTGCAGCTTTACTTCCAATGACAATGCTCTTACGCTGCTTTGTTTGTTAAATGTTTTTTCCCTCTTTATAATGTTATTTTTATGCACAATAATTTAGGGTACACTTTAATTATCAGTAGAATAATAATCAGTGATTATTTTGTCTCTTAGGATCAACAAATGTCTGCTCACGTTTACCCCCTGAGCTTTGCTATAACAGGTTACAGGAGCAACATAATTGATTAATTCTTAGGAGACGGGGTTGATGCATGACATATGTTGGGCTGAACGACTTCCTGACTATAGCGTAACATGGCCAGAGTTCAAGAGCCCAAAACAGGAGCCAGAAAAATGTTTACACAATGCAGTTAGCCGTGTCATTTCACTGTCCCCTCTTTGTAACAGACGGATTAGTGATGCATTTCAGAAGAAAATTCAAATTTTATATGTGGCCACACACACACACAAATGTATGAGCATTTCTTTGGAGGCAGGATGCTGTCTCCACATCCTTCTGCCTATAATTAGCCATCCTGATAAAACACCGGTGTGCTGGCACTCGCAGGATCAAACAGTGATGAGCCGCCAGCTCTTTTCACAGCGGGCTGCAGACGCCAGGTGGCTGTCCTTGAGACGACTGCTTGGCAACATGCATTATGCATCTGGAGGACAGTTCATGAGAAAACGTATTTCATAACTGCATGTTGAGTAATCAAAATGTTTTAATACGTTCTTTTGTTATTGTATGAGGGAGATTTGAGCTTGTCATGAAAAATATTCATCGTTCTAATATAAGTTGAGGTGATTGAGATCTGACCTGATGTGAGACTGACCCTATCACACTATTCTTCCCTTCCAAATAATTGCCGTGCAGAGCTGTAATGGCAGGGTGGAAGTCTATTAGATGGCTTTTGCTCTCTCCTTCTCTCATCTCCCACCGACACTCAAAACTGAGAAGTGTAGATTTTGAGGGAAAGGTAAAAGTGGGTCACAGGAATGAGTTTCCGTGCATTACTTTTGGTATAAATGTCAAGATATCCCCATGGAAAGATCCAGGGTCACTAAGCTCTCAGATATTTTTGCTTGATATTTGGTGAATGTGAAGGTTCACTGTGTATATCTTCAGAACAGGAAGAAGGAACAAGGGATTTCTTTCATTAATGTGCTATGCAAGTTAACACATCTAATCCTGAAAATTGTGCGTAAGAACTGTAAATAAAATGCTATTTTTTTATTACAGTGGTGTCAAATGGCTCTTAAACTGTGCCTCCTTTTACTTTCTCCAACAGTAACAGAGCTCTGAAGTGACAACACATTGAGGGGAAAAAATTGTGTTTAGTGGCCAAGTGCCTTGGGTTGGGATCCGCTGCGCTAAAAACTGACACTTTTGGCTTTGTGTCTTTTGTGATAAACAGAAGCACTGACTGTACACTGTCATTAAAGAGGCAGCCCTTCACTCACATTCTGAAATGCTGTCGACTCCACAAACCAAATGGTGAAAAAGAGGCTATAATTGGCCATCGTGCAAAGATAATGGCCATCATGTCAGCGCGTTACAATGGGCAGATTCTCTCTTCCTTTATTCCCCTTAAATCACACTCACACTGCTGTCTCTTTTAAAGCTCCTATGTTTTGGTAATGAGTTTATGTTTTGTTTAGGTTTTTTTTCTCCAGACACTCCAGACAAAGAATTAAAAATATCGCCCCTGGCACAGGCTCGCAGCACATTAGCGGAACGAGTGACTGTCATCTGTAATTGGATGTTTGTGTTTTGATGCTGATTGTGCGATAAAAAATAAATGATGCAACTCTTTAACTACAGTTAGTGATTGTAGGCGTTTGTGCATTTCTAAAAATATTACTGATACAAGCAATAATACGTCACATGGAACGCTCATGTGACTCAGTGATTCAGTATTTCTATTTAATTCTATAACTGTTGGCAGCCGTCAGGAAGTGTTTTTTGTTTTGAACGTCTCTGATCAAGTCCAAGTCTAACATTAGGACTGACAGTTCAATAGTGGCAGGATACAAGCCCATTAGCATTAGCTAGCTACCTAGCTACGTGCTAGTTTGGTTCCTATCAGTCAGCCTAATGGAGAAGTCTTAAAAGATGAACAAAGACAAAAGTAGTCCCTTCAAGATTCTTTATCTTGAGCAACATGTTCCCAACTATTTTGATGCTGTTTGTCTGCACTGACACACAACCTCCTAAAGTGGACTTGTAAGAGAAATGACTTCATTGTCATTTGGTTAGGGGGAATTTGAGTCTTTCATCTCATCTAACTCAATTCCAGCTGAAGTCATCAGTGTAAATTAAGTCCAGGATTCTACTGAGTGGAGCGTGAACTCATCAAATTTGTCTACAGTCAAAACCTAATGAACAATATTATTTGTAAATGCCATTAAATTATTGCAACAGACACAAAAGGATAAAAGTAAGAAGCTCACACAAAATGGACAGGGAACTGAACGGTTATGGGCTGCAGGTCAAAGAGCAAACTCGTGTGAGGTGCAGGAGGAGAAGAGGCAGTGAAAAGCCTTCATTGCCGGATGCGTGGAGGTATGAGGGCAGGAGAGTTGAGGAAAATGATGAAGATTGACAGTGAGGGGTAGAGGTGGTGGAAAAACAGCAAGAAACAACAAAGAGAATTGGTCAGACGTGTGGCTTCTGGGTGGATAACGTCTTTCAACACCCACCACAGTCACTCACTGACCAAATCCTGAACTGCTGTTATCTATTGGAACGCATTCTCATTCACATTCTTTTATTCTTTACACGCAGAAAGTAAGAGACAACAAGAACAGGCGTTGAAGGCCATTTTTTCTCATTGGTTCTTCAAACATTAGGGATCACAACGTGTCAGCAGCAGTAAGGACCACCTTGTATCATTTTAATTTGAGGTATTTGACCGCCAGTGATGTGTAAACAGCCCGTTGACTCTGGCAGCTTGAAGACCAACATCTACAGAAGCTGGGGAGACACTGGTGTAAATCAGATTAAATCAGTAGAAACTGGCCACTGAGGGCAGATTATAGAATCGGTAGAATTTGTCAATTGCCATTTGTAGGATGTCTGATTAACTGCGTGAAGAATCAATGTGTGTCTTTGGGGTGATTGGTGGGATGGCATTTCCACTGTCGGATTTTTTCACAATTCAGCAAAGCTTCCTTCATGTGTTTGCTGGACTAGGAGAGGGGAGATCACGTTATGGACAACAACTTCAAGGTTATGTTTTCTGTAGAGCAAGGTGGAATCGAAATAATTGATAGATAGAGCCTCCTACAGGTTGACCTGTGGAAGGAACCTTGTCTCCTAATCAAAGTGGGACTGGTCTATTGAACGGAGTGGATGGATCTTGTTCTGTAGTCTTAATTTAGGTCTCATTCCATGTAGTGGAGTGGTTTCTTTTCTTTTTGGCTGCTCCATGAAATGCAGGTTTATTTGTTCATTAAAAACGTCAGAGGGGTGCAAAGAAAAAGTTAGAAATAATAATAATAATAATAAATGACCCCAATATTTCAGCAACTTAGTAAGACTGTCACAAATTTCCGGTAGAGCTTTATCTAGAACGGTATTCTTCTGTGCCATCTGTTTTATTGAGTTGTATCTCTGTCCCAATAAACGTATGCAGTAATTCTGGGAAAGAGAAATACAATATGCCCATAACACTGCAGTCCCCACACACATCCAATAATCAGAAAAAGATTTCCAGGCCCAGGGACGTAAGAAACAAAGGAACGAGTTTTCCCATTTTCTCTCAGCAGGGAATCGGTAATGTGAGGGCAAAGGGCTCAGTTGGCGTTTGTGTGTTAAGTCAGGGCATTCTGTGTTAGTTGCATTGATGGAAAAAATCCTTTAAAGGGTTTACGTTTTCATGCTGCAGAAGTCAATACAGATTCTCTTTTGGGTGCAGGGACAGATTTTCTGCTCGTTCTTTCTGATTCGTTTCCTCCTGGGGAGATACTTTCACTCTCTGCCTATGTCCTTTTTGTCTCTCTCTGAATATTTTTTTGTTTCTCTCGCTTATTTTCACACAGCACATCTCTGCAGACGCACATCAATACATTCCACAGAGGAAGATCTACAATGAAGGGGATGAAAATACTAAACTGATAATCAATTTTGCCGACATACACATCATCTCCACTGGTACTTTCATCTTACAGGTACGGTGCTCAGCTGATAACTGTCTCATAAGATTTTTCCCCTTCATGTAATCTCATATTTTTGCATATCTGAATATCCCTGTTCACTGTGTCAAATAATCTTGATGGATGAAGAATTTTACTTTACCTGAAGCTGAAGAATTCCATTTCAGGTCTCCGATCACAAACAAATACGTTCAGTGAATATGTGAATTTGAATAGTTTTTTTCACATGTGTCGCAACTCTTCTTTTATTCCCAATGCACTTGATGCACCTCCAAAATATGGACAGACAAAAATATCCAGGGCTGTGTGACATACAATCCTGTTTATTACAAAAACAAGCCAAAAAAAAGAATGCCTGGTGAAGTTCTTAACACCACAACTACCCCTCCAGTCAATCGGTGCCATCGACTGGCCTGGACACAGGAATGTCGCATGCAATGCACTTTATGCAGCAGCGCAATGCTTCTCTAGGTGCTGTAGACACATGTGCCCTTTACATTCACCCCACCAGCCCACTAACCTTACCTATTTGGAACACTTGGGAAGAATAAGGAAAAAATAGACCTTTCCCTTTCTCATTCAAGCCATATAAATAAAATGCTTTTTTTGGCTGTTGACGTCAGTTTATACAGAGAGACTAATGGAGGCAGATGGCTAAAACAAAGACCAGACTGTGCTGCAATTGTTGTTTGCCACGAAGAGTTAAGGCCGGAACAGCAACTTGTCTTTATACCAGGTTGAAACTACAGATGGTGATTGTGACTACAAAGACTCTGGGCCCGATTTAGATGGTCTAAAGCACAAAACGCCAGGCGTCCGGCTCATGGGCGTGTCTCAGTCCTTTGGCAGTTAGAAGGTGTGTTTTTAGACTGTGTTCCATGGTGGAGGGTCTAAAGGGTTGGACTTACACTGTGGGTTAGTCCTGGGTGTGTTTTGGGCGTATCATTCAGTCATCCAATCAGAGGGTCACCTCTCATCATAGCCTTTCACATTGTAATCTTTGTCTTATTTGTAATCTTTTCATGTGTGTGTCTTCTCCATGTGTTTCGGAGCAGTGTGCGCGCACGTTGTTCACCTGCCTAGAGACACATATTCCGATCTGATTTGACAGCCATTTTCATTCAGTGGCACACTTGCTTTCTGTGTCGTCTGACATCATTTCAGACCAACCAACTAGTTCAAGTGCAAG
>CAAKHB010007170.1:6221-28755 GCA_901007665.1 Aeoliscus strigatus | reverse complement strand
ACTGGGTGTGTTTTGGGCGTATCATTCAGTCATCCAATCAGAGGGTCACCTCTCATCATAGCCTTTCACATTGTAATCTTTGTCTTATTTGTAATCTTTTCATGAGCAGTGTGCGCGCACGTTGTTCACCTGCCTAGAGACACATATTCCGATCTGATTTGACAGCCATTTTCATTCAGTGGCACACTTGCTTTCTGTGTCGTCTGACATAATTTCAGACCAACCAACTAGTTCAAGTGCAAGTTCACTGGCACTTGCACAAGTTATACTGCGAGGGCGCATGCCGTGAAAATTAACAACTAACAACTAACATCTAAAAAACAATGACACTAGACTATGGACTGTGCACCCTGTGCCACATGCTTTAGACCATCTACAGTACATAGGGCCCTCTGAGGTCTGGCTGGGTAAACAACCGATTTACATCAACTTTGTACTTTCGCCATTTCGTCAGTATCAGATGCTGGAGGACGTGTCTTTATTTGATGGGCTTGAACACAGATAACTATATGTACACAAAGGAATAATGATTAACAAGACACAGATGAACTACATTAGCATAGGTCAGACAATCCAAACACCAGGAAGTAACAAACGTCCAACACAGAAATATGAGACACCAGAATGAGACCATGACGCATTCTTGATCAATTGCTGTTTTCTTCTCTTCCTGGCCATCTGGTCCAAGCTATCTTTGCTTTGTGCAGTCCCAGAGGCTTACAACAAACTAGCAGCCCCTTGACCCCCAGTTAGAGTGAGGACTTCTCATATCAGGACAAGTTGCCCTTTGTAGCTATCTGCTGTCACTTAAAGGCTAATGACTTTCATTCCATGGTGCAGGAAAATTAGGGGGGCTTAATAAAACAAAGTGGCCTGGCTTTTGGTGTTTTAGGGATAACAGATTGTTTCCAAAGTAGTTGCAGGGAGCATGCTCATTGTGAGGATGCCTCATCAATCATCATTAAACAGCCTTTAAATGGGTGTGTGCTTCCCTAAGGGACTTTAGATTGAACTGCCAAAGATGTAAAGGGCAAGCCTTCTGTATTTTCAGCATAAGCAGTTTCTAAAGTTACTGTGCTCAATTCCCTCTCATGTACTTTTCTACAGCAACGTGCATATGTGCTCCAATAATCTCATCCGTGTCACCATAAAGCAGACACAATAAACAGGCTGTGGCCCAGTCTAAATGGCGGTAGCGGTAGTTTCCGGATGACAGACACTCCTCGGTGAGAGCCAGTGCGGTGCTATGAAATGGTGTCTCTGACATGTGCTCATGACCGGGGAAAATGCTGCTGATGAGAAGGAAGTGAAGAGAGCCGTGGATGCTCTTTTCATCAAAAACACTCTCAATATGTAATTTCTGAGATCTAATGCTGGTGCGCTAAACAGTTTGAGCAAATCAGGAATGTAGAGTACCCAATCATCTCAGATACTCTCACCGTTGATTGCCGGCTCCACAATATTCATCAGCATTACGGTTTTGAGAGGAAAGTAATTCTGCACAGATTTAACAAAATGGTTGATATTCAGATCATACAGAGTCATACACTCACACAATATTTCTATATTTCTACCTATTTAAACCCAATATTTGGGCTAATATATGTGAGCTGCTAAAACAGATCAGAAATAAAACAAAGTGACCTTTTAAAATGCACCTTTCATGCTCATTTACGGTCCTGCACTTTAATTCTGGGGTTCATGAGTCACAGCTCAGAACATCTGTTTGTCTAAAACTGGCCCTTTATGCCAGCGACCTCAGTACATGTCTCCCTCAAAGCTCGTTCTTCTGTTTGCAGGAAGCCACGTCTGTCCAAGGGCAGTGCTCCTGATTTTCCTGAGTCATCTGAAAAAAAGGAAAGTGTTCAGAGCTGAGTCTGAGCAGAGTTTGAATACATATTAACAAAGTAACTAGAAAGTAAAGAAGAAAGTTTGTTTTTCGACACCACCACCAGTGGTGGTAAATAAATAAAACTGTCCATGTGTGCAAACTGTAAACATGTCGATGTATATGATATGTTTTATATCAACATTTCTGGCCAGAGAAGTGTGACGCCAGAATGGGCCAGTGAGCCATTTAACATTTCATATCTCTGCCATGAAACTCTGCACAGAAATAATTGTTTATCAGTCCACATGGCTGTTTTGTGTGCAGGATATTATTATCTGTTGATCTTACTTTTTGTTTTCATCTTGCTTTTCTTGACCCCATCAACACCAGGATAACATTTAACCTTTTAGAATTGAATTGAGCCATTAAGCAATGACAACTCCAAAGTAATATTTAGATTCTCAGGCTGTACCTTTTTAAATACACGAAGGGACAACGGCATTTCTGCATTTTCATCAAGTACTACAAACGAGTAATACAAACAAGAAATATTGTTTATATATATATATATACACACACACACACATATAATCAACATAGATAAACAAGAAAATAGATTCATTCTTTTCTTTTATTCCATCTGTGGACAGATGCATAGGCTTTCACTGTCAACAATGTCAACTTAGCTGTATGCTTGATATGTGGCAGTAAATTAGCAATGTGCCGAAACTGCTGCGTGTCTGGAACAAACTCATCCAGCTTGTCTGGATATGATAGTGTAATTATATACACTGAACAAAAGTCTTCAGGGAAAAGGACGCGTGGCCCTGCAGATGCTTGAGGATATTTTGGTGATTGAGAACAACATGAGGAGAGGTACTGTACGTTCTCTCACTTGTCCTCTCTGAGCAAGTTCAAAAAAGGACCAAACCACACAAATAAGGAGTATTTACAGCATGCAGTTATTGAAATGCAAACTGCACCCGGGGAGAAATTCTGACAGTTCAAAAGGAAAAAAAAAAACAAACATTATCCTTTGGACATCAGCTCATCACTGCTCAACATGTCTACAGGAGTAAGTCAGCCTGATCTGGACACTGAACTAGCTGACACTGCTCTTAGAGACGTGTACGTGTCTTAAGTTCAAAGATAACAGCTGATCTCCAAGACGACACCTGTCATAAGGCCACACAAATGCAGCGATACCGGAAACCTCTATAAACCTGACAAAGTTGTGTTTCAAACATGGAAAGCCAGTCCTGACAGTTCTATGAACGTGAAGATCAAAGTCACTTCCTACCATACTGACAGAGAGAAGCTCAGGGGTGATGTTCAGAAACAGAAATCCCACTGATCCGGTAAGAACACCAGCAACAGACTAGATGCGTTTTATGTTCAGGCTCGCCAGATGATTGATGTAAGCTACACTGATTTGTCTTAATTAAATACATGGCCTATTTTTATGTTTTTATTAAAGTTATTAGGCTGTATTTTTTTTACAATTTATTTACTTTCAAAGTTATCCACATTTTATTTTATTAATGTTCCACAAATGAGGGAAGGACTCAATCAGGCACTTGTCTCTTGTTTCTTCTCAATAAGTTTGTTGTAATTGTTGTTGTGCCTCACCAACCACACTTTAATAAAGAAGTCAGACTTTTATAATTTTATAATAATAAGCCGGATTTTGGGCCTACATGTAACATTCCAAGCCTGAACCACATATTGACCAGGACAACAAAGAATGGAATGATGTCTCCTCTGCAGAGCAGCTAATGATCAACCTCGTCTGTACCACTGACTGTTGCTACAGCCCTCTGCCTAGTGCTGGGCGGCATGACCAAAAACGTATATCATGGTATTTTTCAAACTTATAACGGTTTCATGGTATACCATAGTATTTTTTTCATGCACCACTGTGTGTTAACCACATTTTTACAAATTGAGACAAATTGCTGCAGTAAATTGTCTTAGAATGACATATTTCACTGCCACGAGGAGTAAATATTGTAGAAAAACATCGGTCTACACTAAAATGAGGTTTGCATGACCTCACAAAATGTTACTGTTTGCAAAGAGGTGGCACTCATGATTCTAATGTAGTGAATAAATCATAATGTATGACAGTTGCAGTAAAAATACGGAAGTCAACATTTTTGCAAGCAAACAACTTGAAAAAACATTTTGTAAAAATCAACTTCTCAATGCAAACAACTACTATACATAATTAAAACAACTGTACTTGACGGATGTAAACAAAAAGATGGATTCCCTATTTGTATTTTCGACTCTGTATCACATATCAGGGATCCAGTGTTTGAATCATCTCCCTGAATCCGTCTGTCTCAACTCATCTGTACCACCGTACCATGTCTTTGTCTCAGTGGATAGTGACAGCGTTGGTCATCTCAGTCCACCGTTTACTTTTCTTGTCGTAGTTTCCGTAGCAAATGCGTCTTTAAGTGACATCAGACTTTTCTCTTTCAGTTCTAACCTGCAGATGTGAGGACTTATCTTAGGTTCATGCATTCTTGATATTCAAAGACATGTTTGTGGCTACAACTTTAGCTTTACATTTGCGGCAAATTGTTGTTTGTTCTGCGTTGTTTTTTTTTTTAAGCCGAAGAACTTCCAAACAACAGACATGTCTCCTCATATCGCTACAAGTCCTTCCTGTGTCATGTTCAACTTGTTCTGGAACTTCAGTTTCGTAACTTTCACTGTTTTTATTCATGTTCACCCCTCAACGTGCCGTTGTTCACTCGACACTCACATACTTAAAAAAAACACAGTCCCCTGTCAAACAGTGTCCCGCGGCGCTACGTTCTGCCGTGCGGCATTCTCAATGTTGTGTACGCTGTACACCGGTATTGGGGTATATGAAAAATTCATATCATAAGAAAAATAAACACTGGTATTTAGTATGAAGTGGTACACCGCCCAGCAATACCTCCGCCCTCACCGCATCATGTACGCAGCTCGTGCACAAACACACTCATTTAGCCTGGGCAGATGTGTTTAGTTGGTCAGAGTGTGTTTTATTCTGTATTTCTCGACTGAATCGGACCGTGTCCCAGTACTGTACAGACTGTTGGCTGCTATTGTTTGCCCACCGTTACACCACCAGAGCGATCGAAGACTTGCTGTGTGGTTTTGCACCTGTGATCGAGCAGGGTTAGGGTTCGTTAAACAGCTAGACACTCATCAGCTGGGTCATTCATCAGCTGACCTGTCAATTCCCCCTGACAAAAGGCAGGTTTCTGAGTCTTCCTCACGGACAAAACATGTTTGATCGTCTTCTTCTGACCCTTTACTAGTACACATACACACACATTCACTCCCTGAGGTGTTTTGTTGTGTGGATTCAAATCTTCCACTCAAACTGCCCGCTCCTTTGTTCCTGACGTAGGCCATGTCCACACGTACCTAAATCAGCTTTTTTTCATCCAGCTTCCTACCAAAGTCAAGAATATTTGCATCCAAACGGATCCTTTGGATCCTTTGTCACTTCTAAAAAGTGCGTTTACACCTCGTCCTCTTTGAGACTACAGGTACTGGGTATTAGGCTGGGTTTTCCAGTTGGCTGATATTAATTAATAAGCTCTACTGATTAGGAGTTATTGTTGATAACCAAACTGTCGACTGTACACACACACACACACATCTTTTTTAGAATTCTGATTAACTTGCCTTGGGGAGGGGCTAAGGAATCTGATTTGAGTGTGAAGTCACATCAGATCCACCTTTTTCATCAGAGTATATCAACGTTTACATGCTATCAGTTCATGATGTCATTTTATTATGTGCTCAGACAGCTGGGTCAGAGGTCAGCATTTGAAGAGTTGATCCCCCTTCAAACGATGACACCATCATATCCTGTTGTCAACCACAAATCACATGTTCACTACGGGTGTAACATTTATTTATTTCCCGGGTGTTGATGGCAGCCACTGGACACAACAAAATATTTTTTGTGGGTCTTTGTGGGACTTTATTTCCTGACCATCTGAGCTCCTCTTAAAGTAACAACAACCCATCATCTACATGCATGATAAACATATAACATACATAACAGCATATAACATAGGGAAATACACAAAATCAAAACAAAATGAGTATTTAAACAAAACAAAACAGTCACCACAGTACCAATTCAAGGTACATAGAGATATTCACCTCAAAATACTCCCCGACCCCTTCTGGTTCACCCAGCTACGTATGGTTATATATCGATTGGTTGAGCTGACTGAGTAAAACATCACTTCATTTACCTGGACATGAACGTGTGAACCAAAAATAGTTTATTGATAATTGTCTAATCAAGTTTACACTTTAATTTCGATTTACTTGTCTGAACCATTTCAGCAGTAAATTTGTCTCAAATCAAAATGCTTTGTATTTTCTTCTTTTAGTGAAACGTGATCATTGTGTTAAATTGGTTTATAATATTGCCCCATCAATCACAGGCCTTTGTACTGAATCAAATCCAGAGCGATCGCTGTCCAACCTATCACCATGATGTGCTGATTGACACCACTGACAACAAACTAGCTTTTCAAACATGTTTCCTGAATAGTTGAAGTGAGCTCCACCGTTCTGTGGTTGTTCAGCGGTGAACGGGTACGTTAACATTGCCTCTGTTCAGCTGTAAGAACCATGTTCACTCTCTTTCTGACCCTGCTTTCCTCTCCGCCTCTTCCTGTAGTTAAATGGATGATGCTTTATGCAAAATGTTTACCAGCTCCCTGCAGGCACTGGAAATGATGCTAATAACTGTGCTGAGATTGAACCGATATATTTGTGAGCTTTAATACCAAGGGGAGCCGTAGAAAATAGGAATCATGCCCTGTGAGCGTACTTTGACTGACCCATGGAAAGTACCTGCACTGGAATTGATCCGGGATCATGTAATCAACAGGATCCACATTGGGAAGGATTGATGTTGTGTCTTCAGCTTAGAAGTTGAGGATGAGACGAGGCAGACCCAGAACAAGTAACTGTATCGTTGTTTCAGTTTTTGTGTTGACGGTACACTTGACAGACAGACAGTGTAACTAACAACTGTAATGGGATTGTTTGCATCACATGACTTTCCCAGCTCTCAGAGCAGCTGTTCTGTGTTCGTCGAGAAAATAGTCCAAACTGTCCTGACCGAAAGAGGGAGGAAATAAAAACAAACTGATCAGGGTAAAAACCCAAAGAATGGTGGACAGACAGACACAGAAGTATAAACGTTCACAATGACAAAGGGCCTCAGTTCAACAAAGAAGCATAAATCCGTACTATAATTCTACCTTGTGCCTTGTGACTGTTGTCTGCTTATACTATGTTTCTATCGTTCTTTCCCACTTAATGGTACTGTTAAATTTAGTTAGTATACAGTATTTATCCAGTTACCGTGTGTTGAGCAGTCTGTCATTTCATCTATGCTGTATATCACACATATACAGTATATTTGACAATAAAGTTGACTTTGACTTTTGATAAATCCAGCTTTAGCTTGGTACCAAGAGCAGGAGGTAATAGGTACTGTCACGAAACGTAAAAGTATCCTGTACTGGCAGAGTCAAGTCGAGCCAATTTGTACTAGAACGTATAGTGAACAAGAAGCATGAGTCAAGTCAATATGGGTTAGATTATAACACATGGAATTCCACAACTACAATGTCTCCAGTTCTATTGTGTTTGGCCATATTTAAATTCATGGAGCTTGTCTGAGACGATGCAGCATGAAGGGAAAGGAGAGAATTGTCACAAATAACGTGAATGAATGTTCATTCCAGCGCTTCAGCAGAATACGCTGCACACAGTCATGTCACGCTGACACGCTTTCTCTGCTGTCAACAACTTCTGACAACACAATGCTTCTCTGGGAAATGGAAACACTTAGAGGGAACAAAGGACAGAATTTACAATTCAAATGTGCTTTGCACCTTAAACTGGCACAGGTGACCTTGCAGCCATTTGAATTCACCTCTGAAGCCCAAACAGCTATTTTAGTGACGTCAAATCAGTTTAATTACCTGCATAATTGCAGTGGCATCTTGACTCTCCCCTTTGTAAGACGTTTTTCATTCATTTGTTCCAGGTTTCTTTGGCATTTAATGCAGGCAAATATTACAAAATGTGATGTTCGTTTATGCTTATTACCCACTTATGTTGGTCTTGTCTGCATAAAAACACATTTACAAAGTCTGGGTATATTTAACTTCTGAGCTGCAAAGTCAGAGCAGCAGTTATTTCCAAAAGGAGCATTTTCTCATGGCAGCTTGATGCGCCCCTCTGAATGCACAAGTGACAAGAACAATTAAAAAAGGTTCCAGTGCATTTCACTCTCACTATTGTCAGTCAGGTGCTACATTTCATCATTTCTCCTAAAACGCCTGCTCCAACTCAAGTGAACTCTAACTTTTGAAACTAAAAAAAAAAAAAAAAAAAATCTTCAATTTGTATGGCCCCTAGCAATTTTATAGTAGAGTGAGCTCTTTCATGGATCTAAAAAGTAATCATCATTTCATTTGTTTTGATACTCTTGGCAGCCATCACACCCTTTTTTATGCGGATTTAAGACATGGGACTGCGATCAGCACATTGTCATGTTTGCAGTTTGTATAGGGATTTATTTTCAACAGGATTAGAATGATCCGTTATCAACCATACATTGGGAGGATGAAATATCCAATGTTTATTCACTCCCGGGGGTGATGAATGGTAGCGCGGATGGTCTTCTGTGTCAATCAGTCAGGCTGGCTCATTAGGTCAGCAGAATCTTAGCCACAGGGGGATAGATATTCAAATCCACAATTATATGCAGAGGCAGTGAAAACACCTTTCCCATGAATAACAATAGTCTCACACTGCAGGAGCCTCATATAAGAATAGAACGACGGTGATAGACAGCGTCGGGGGCACTGCTGGGGGGAGCGCTTGGAGCTGCAATAAATACAAAGACTTCACTTCAAAGGATTGAATTTATGGGTACAAGAACAAAAAAGCGACATGTGACGTGCAAATGGGGCGCAAACACACGCACACACACACACACACACCTGTGCCTCTCCAAACAAACACTAAAACACCGAGGGGACTCCTTGGAACAACTGGTGGTGTGTTTATCATCTTATATTGTCCCTGGTGCAGTTTTGCAGCAGCCTTTAATGAACAATGACATGGCTAACTTGAACAGTGAGTGCCCACATGCCTTAAGATAAAAACTACAGTAAGACACACATGTCTTGTGTTAAAATCTTGGTATGACTACAAGCAGACTGTTGAAAGCCTGTTGTGATATTTAAGATTTATGCATTATTATATATAAACGTACTTAATAATAATAATAATAATAATAATAATAATTATTGTTATTATACATTGTACAACGATACCTATAATGTACACTCAGAATGTTGCTATATCGTCAGAAAGTAAAAATAAAAGTGTATTATTAAATTGCATATGTTACAAGCCGGCTTGCAGGAGAAAGGGAAGCAAAAAGCCAGATGTAAAAAGTAAGTTTATTGTATCGTGAATTCGGAAGAAAAGAGGGTAATTAAAAAAAAAAAACTAACTGAGGGAGAGGGCCGATGGATCAAATCAAAAACAAAATAACATAAAGAGGACTCACAATGAGTTATACAACTATTGTTGAATTTCAGACAAAAGAAAAAGAAAACAAAAGGGCTAGCTGTTAAACTCAAAACCCAAATTACAAAGAACCAGCACCTAGTGTATCGACACAAATAAAAAACTAGAATGTAACAAAGGAATCTGTAATTTAAATCTACAGCTCTGGCAACTCTCCACAGGGTGAATGAAACAAAGAACACAAACGCTGTCAAAGGATTGCTAGAAAAGTACAAATGAAACACAGCTACCAAAACTACAAATGCCACACAAGCACAAATGCTACCGAGCTACAAGTTTACACAAATGGCCAGCAGTCATCCGACAGCCGCCCCGACAGAAGGAAGCCACTGGTCCCACCTGGTCCCAGGTGGATGGCTGTGATTGGACAGGGAGACAGGTGCCACCAATCAGGGAGCGCAGAAGAGGAGGAGCTCCTGGGTTGGAGAACGGGACCCCTCGCCCCCGGGAAGAGGCGGGAACACACAGGGCCAGGGTGCAGTTGGCTTTAGAGAGATGAGGAGTCTGCACACATCATATCCATTGAAAATATACTGGGTGTACAATTAATTTCCCTCTGTAGTCTGAACCAGCAATTTTCTGGTGGTGAGCTAATATCTTTGGATTTTTTTTTAAATGTAAAACTTACTCTAATTTACATCAGCAATACACACTTCAAAGAGCCTCACAGAGAAGAATTTAGATTTTTATTGTCCCCTTGGGGGAATTCTTTTCCGCAGCACAGCATAGTCTAAAGTCTAAAGGAAACAGAAATCACACACACATCTGCACACATCTTGTATAAATTGAATCGTTACCCCATGAGCTGCCCCATTGGACTGTGAACAGTAAATGAGCTGATGTCAACGGTACCGTATGAACTGGATCCCTAAAACGTCGCAGTGAGCTGGGCCGGCTTCTGAATATTTACAGATGGTGCCCTGGGCGTCACCAAAGCCCAACCACTTCCGGGACGCAGCCAGCTGAGTGGCTGCTCGCTGTTCTCTCTCTGTGTGTGTGTGTGTGTGTGTGTGTGTGTGTGCGCGCCCATGACAGTGTTAAACTGTGTAGTCAGCATGCTGACGTGATGGGTTAAAGCTGTAGTGTTCTGCTGCTGCTGTAGCGAGTAGGAGTCTTTTTACGATATGTTGCCAGAAAGAGTTAAGTGTTGTTGTGTTTTTTTAATGTTTTGTTTTGTTTTTTGGTGTTTTATTCCACCGAACACACTCCGTCTTGCTGTGGGCCACACAGACGTGCAGTGTGGAGGAGGTGGGGGAAATCATTGGGCATGGTTCGGTTAAGTCCGCTGCCCACCCAGCAGGGCGGTGCAGCCGTTTCTGGAGAAAGTGGAGCAAGTGAATCCTTTAGTGTGAAAGTACAATTTCAGTGAGCGGTGCTGCCGCAGACACAGCCGGACGGAAGATAACGTGCTCCAGTGTGCAGTTTTTCGGTGAAGACCTGTCGAGGGTGTACAACTCCCATGTTTCTATTTATTGCTTGTATTTTATTTGCTTCTGATGTCATTTTGAAGCAGGAACATTAAATGTAAATAGGGTCAGAGTAGAGAAGAAGTGGGCTGTGGGGTCTGAAACAGACAGAAGCAGAATGAATGTGTTGGTTTTACAAGAAACTGAACTCTGAATGTCAGCAACAACGAAAACAAAAAAGAGGACAAAAAGAGGACAGTGACTTTTAAGCTACAATACTACGCTCAGTGGAGGAGTCCTTTACGTTACATCTCTGGCGGTCCAGCTTGTTGTAGAGAGGACGTGTGGAGAAGGAGGCACCCAGACGGTACACATGGTCCCACTTGAAGAGGACAGGATTTACCCAAGTGAAGTGTGTCTGCAGCCCCTCAATGCCACATGAGACACCTGTAGATTCGAGAAAATGATTGTGGCCACCAGAAATCAAGGACATTGTGACTTTAAAAATGAGCTTCGTCTCTGTCTGAGAAAAGAAACGTGGTCAGAAAGAAGAGGTGAGCTGTGGCTTTTTATTCCTCCCTCTTGACCAGTGAATATGGGAGGATGAGTCACTGATGGAGGGGTTCTGTGGGGATCCGCCCCAAGTCTTTGTGGGGACACAGAGTTCCTGGTATCAGTTCAGTAGCAGCAACTATTGTATTACTTATTTCAACAATGAACCGAGTAACCAGATAAAAATATGTATCCAAATAATATGTATATTTCCCAACAATGACATTAACATAAGCATTAACTGGGTGCTTGAGGCTTCGATCCTTCACCATCGTCGTCATGTGATGCTAATTATTAGTTTCAGCTGGAAATGATCCAACTTGATCGCCTTCTCCGCTGTTTGGACTGTTCCATTCCACCTCTGCTGTGTTTTGTCGGTGTGAGCTAACTGTCGTATGTCGCTGCCTCACCTTCTTCTTTGTCGTCGTCGTCTTCTTTTTTTCTTCTGTTTTGGAGCGTTACTTGTTTAACAGCAGCCAAATTCAAGGGGTTTTCGTCATGGAGTTACTTGAATTACTCTAGAAATCATTTCACAGTGTCGTTTGGGATAGGTTAGGTGTCGTTCTTTTGGACTTAGATGGAAGTCTGGATCCCTATTTCCTACCTCTGTCCTACGGCAGAGCTGTTTTGACCTTCCTGCCGAAAAAAGAAGAAGCCATGCAGGCAGGTGTATGGAAGACAATGTCCATATAATTTGGGATGTTTTAGAAGTCTCAGCAGGCACAGATCTTTGTCTCATTTTGCTAGCTCGGTATAAGGTGTTTGACCATGTTCATCACTGGTTTCCTAAGATGAGGTCTAGTTACATTGACAGTAAGTGGAAGTTCAATGGCAGCTTCACCTCCTTATCCAGGTCAGGTCATGGGGGTGGCAGCTTCAACAGGGAGCCCCAGACTTCCCTTTCCCACCTCTGACTGGGGGATCCCAGGGCGTTCCCAGACCAGGATTTTGCCCAGATTTACCACAGTCATATTATGAGCTAGGGGGCAGAATGGAAATGTTTTTTTTTTTTGTTGTTGTTGAAGACAACCCCGATGCATTGGTGTCCACATAGTCCCACATTGTTGCACACAAACATAGTGTTTATCCCACATCCCTATCCGGTTCGTGTGGATAAAAGAACATTTCAATTTCCAGATTCACCTGAACTCGTGTCCGTGTGGACGCGACCTCTCTCCAGAGAAAAAGGTTAGTCTGTGTTGAACATTGAAGCTGCTCTTCAAAAGGTTTGAATGCAGCGACCTGCGTCAAAGCTCCCTCTGAATCCCATATTTTTGATCAATTAAATGTTAATACAACAGGTTATATTTCACCATTTATTTTCGGACAAGTGAGAGGAATCAGTTCTGTTGCAGTCTGTGATACAAACCTCCCCTCAGGAAGAGAACGAGACAACCTTCAGTGGGGGTTTTGACATGGCGCTATGGCCTCAAATGCTTTGATCTCTGTACCCATAAGAGATGCTGGTTCGTGTTGTCAGTGAGTGTAACAGATTCGCAGTGCTATTTGCCCTTTTAACAAATGTTTTTCGTTCTTTTGGGGAAATGTTCTGTCACAGTTTTTATCTGTGGTGCAGGATGCAAAAGTAAATCCAAAAGTGTAGCACCTTTCAGATAGTATCACAGGGAAAGTTAAATTAGCCCTCCATGTTAAGGTGGGGGCAGGGCAGGAGGGGGCCTCTGTCAGCACGTGGTACTGCGTGACCAAAATGCCTTTAAAACATGTACTGAGGGTACAATTTGCACAGTTTGTGCCCAAGTTCCACATATTGACATGAAACTAGTCTAATCGGAGCAGGTCTCTCCAACCCTCTACTGTCCAGTTCTGTTGAGCCTGTGCTAATTGTAGCCTGAGTTTCCTGCTCTGGTGTGGTCTTCTGCTGCCGTAGTCTCTCTGGTTCTACTTGTCATGCCTTCAGAGATGGTGCTCTGCTGATCTCGGTTGTAACACTTTGACTTATTGTCTCTTCTGACCTCTCACATCAACAAGGCACCGTCCACACAACTGCTGCTCCCTGGACATTGTCTCGTTTTCAGACCATTCTCTGTAAACCATGGAGATGGTTGTGAATAAAGATCACAGTAGGTCAGCAATCACTCAGACCAGACGGTCTGGTACCAACAATCACGTTCATAGTCTGTCTAAACTTTTTTTTTTTTCGTAAGTTGTCTTGACTACATCTACATTCCTAAAAGCATTGAGTTGCTGCCATGTGATTAGCTGATTTTTGTTAACAAGCAACTGAACCGGTGTACCTAATAAAGTGGCAGATGAGTGTCTATATGATGTTTCCTGTATTATTAATAATAAAAAAACTATTAATAATAATAATAAAAACATTCTTCAACACCTTCTGACTCCGATGATGAGTTTTCACGTGCGTGATTTCTCATCTTCTAACTCTTGCTGTTTGGTCTCGGCCCTCCCTCCTCAGCAGATCTGGGTTGCATTCAGGCAAAGCCCAGTGAACACCAGGAAGGGAGGGAAGGCTGTGGAGGGACCATAAACCCTGACTGTGTGCCAGTGCTGTTATTTTCTTCATCACAGAACCCGCCTTGACACAAATAATGGAATGCATTGGCAGTCTTTCAGAAAGACAGTGCAGGGAAAGTGGGCCACTGCCAACCCTAGGCTACGTAAATCCACCGCACCAGCCCGAGTTTAGAACTCTAATGATCAGACCAAACCCAAAATGACTTCTCTGTCATTTCTGCTCTGCAGTCCCCATCCCTCTGCAGTCCTCATGCCCACATTTTTCTTCCAGCTCTGTTACTGGCAGTGCCATCTGGTGCTAGTTCCCAAGAGATGGGGACTCTGCTGGGTTGGGTGTGTGGGGTAGGGGCTCAGACTGCAGCTCAGCAGAACGCGTGCTGATTCCAGAATAATCTTTATGCCACTGTTGGAACTTATTTTGCCTCTGATGGGCACGGTGACCACTCGAGCATGTGCCTGCAATTAAGTGTTGTGTTAAGTAAAAACTGCAATTTGCAAAGCCCGACTGAGGGTGCACTTCAGTTGAAGAAAACAAACCGAGGTGGGGCAGGGATGGTGGGGCTCAGAAACCAATCAGTCTATCACGAGGATTTCATCTGGCAGTTTTTTACAAGACAAATTACAGCAGACATTTTCAAAAAGCCCCATGAGTATTCTCTTTGTAGACTTCAGAAACCAAACCAAAGAATGGGAGGATTCATCCAAACAGATTATTTTACTGGGGAAAACAATAAAACAACATGATTAGAATTGGAAAGAGGCAATATTATCCTGTTTGGAATTTACCTTCATTACAAAGCACTAATCTTATTTTGTGATTGCAGCAGGGGTTTGTTTGCTGCCTACAATTTGTCATTTTTAAACTAAATGGAGCAGCTGAACACTGCACCATGATGTCGGTGCCTACTGAAAGGCATTTACCGCTGTCAGAAGCTGATGTGAAAAACGGAGAGCGGGACAAACAGCATTTGAGCATCTGTTTTCAGTTTTACAGCTATGACCATTAAGATTGCAGCTGCTATTTTCAGTTGTGTCTGAACAGCATGTTTACTGTCAAATACAGCTGGCAGTGATAAAAATAAGACTGGAAATGAAAGTGAACAGACCACTTCTTCAAAAAAATACATGGATAATAGCGAGCCAATGGTTAGTGTACCTCCGTATCAGAATGTCTGTTCAATGGTACCAAACTGTGTTTATCAGACCGAGAGTAATGAGTAATGTTGTTAAATAACTGCGCTAACATTACTTGCGCAGGTTAAGGATAAAAGTGAGATTACGTGACAGTGACTCTTCTGGCATTAGTTTTTGTCAGAAATCTAGGATAAGGTCATAGATTCGGCTCCGTGAAGGTGCAAACGTTATCCACACCAACAGTGTCATCCACAGGCCCGTAAAGTCTGCACCGACCAGAGTGGTCACCCCGGTAGCGCTGCACTGTGGTTGTGAATCCCAGAAGTGACCTTAGCGACCGCCCGCTAAAGATACACTGTCTATTTCAACGCATAGCCACGGTGGAGTCGTGTCAGTTTCCACAGAGCAGATAACTCAAAACAAAGTACTGAATGCCGGCTCCAGTTGGTTTTAAAACATCACATGTGGACATGTGGACTCCAGGTCATGTGACATGTCAGGACATCGATGTACTGATAAAGAACATTAAACTGACACAAGGTGCCATTTCTCTCATTAAACAGTGTTTGACACTGACACACTCGGAGTGTAAAATAGCTTTTCACGACACTTTGATTCCTGAGGTCTATATCTACTGTATTTGTTGAGCAAATCTGTGGAGGTCTTCATTTGCTTCGACTTCAGCATGTATTTTAGTTCCTGAGATGCTTGAATTACCTTAGGACAGAAATAAATTTGTCCTTCTTCGTTGTGGTTCTTTTAGTTTATATTTGAAAAGAAAAGTGTTCTTAATCCCCCTCCTGTAATAATTCATGACAGGAGCCCTGCTTTGTGTAGGAATTCAAATTCATCTATGTATTTTATTTTTTGTCAAAATGGAAATGATATGTTTTAGTTTATATTTTTGATATTTTGAATGAAAAGGACATTTTGTTTTGAATATTAGAGTATTATCATATGTGGCCTGACCGACTTTAATAAATGGACCCTTGAGTCAGTGGAAAAATTGTTTGTGGTCCTTTAAGATTTGGATTCAATTACCCCTGGTCTAATCTTTAGAAGCAGTTGTACAACAACACAATAGCATGAAACATACAATTGCACATATTGAAAAATATTTCTGTTGTTTTTTCTTTACTATTTTATATCTTCTTTAAAAACAAACAAACAAAAAAATAAGAGTCTGAGACTTTGACAGCGTGGACACAAAGATGTTGGGATGCAAGTCTGTAAAATAACATAAGACAATAAAACCTGTTGAAGGACAAGAAACAAGCAGCAACACATTTACAAAGAACCTGGTCCTGAACTTCTATATGGCACATGACAGATAGCACACGGCTAAAGGACAGAATGAGGAGATTTAAAAGCAAAGCAGAGGCCACACTGTGGGATTGGTTGCGGTTTCTGATCTCCAGCAGCACCTTTGTACAGTCTATTGCAAAGCAGCTTAATGGAACATATCATCTGAATGCCTACATTTAGCCTTGTGTTCCTGCTGTGTTAGCGTGAAGGTCAGCTATAGTCTAGAAATATTTATATTTCTTTTAAAAGGACGTCATTCCTCGTGTCAGTTAGACTCACGGAAACATTTTCCAGTCATAATATTTCTGTGTCAACATGGCAATGCACCACTGGACCTCTGGCAGCTTTGACCAGCTTGAATGTCCGTCCATCACAGTGGCACCTCAGTAATCACTGTCTGTACATTCAACATCGATTACTGCTCTGGGAGAAGCACAGAGGGAGGGGTCCCTCTCCCTGGGACAGACAGAGGTTTCTGCCTGTTGGACTGTGTGGACCGTAAAGTCCTTGCTGCACATATAAAACAAATATGACTTTGAATACTATAAGATATATAATGACGCCATGGTCCTCAGCATAGCTGCAGTTTTCTCCTTCCTGCCGGGGACGATGAACCTCCCCCATGACCAGGACACTGGTCCAATGCCAGAGAAGTGAACTAGGATCCATGTTGGTCATGACGTAGCTGCTGCTGGTAGTAACGTCATCACAGCGTCGTCGTCACCGTGGGTTTATTCATGAGTCTTCCTTGCTGAGTGGTAAAAGGTGATCACTAGATCATTTGAGAGATGTGTTGCCGTGACTACGTCACACTCCCTCCTCCTTCCAGCCAATCAGTGTCCAGTTCAGGGAGATGCAGTAGACATTAGTAATGAGGACAGAACGTCAGCAGATCATTGATCCACTGGTTTATGTAGCAATAACAGTTATTGTTTATTGGCAGCATAGGGGATCTTTTAGAGTCAATGGATCATGTCTGTGCACAAAGGAAAGAGACAACAACGAGTTTAAAGATATGTATTTATTGTCTAACTACTAATAACACACATATAATAAATAAAATGATAAAACACAAGACAAACAAAGAACAGACACAGAACGTAAAAGAAGACAAAAGGTAAACTCGGGGTGATGGTGATAGGAGAAAGTTACTGATCAATTATTAATCCCTTAATAACTGAACTAATGACTAACCTATCATCATATCGTGTGTGAGAATCACTGCTGATGAGCAGTGTGTGTGTGTGTGTGTGTGTGTGTGTGTGTCAGTTACTGGACTTTTGACATGAACTCTTATGAGCAGCTCAGAGATGTAACATCCTACTTGACTTCAGGAGCTGAGGCTGGGACCCAGTGATGCTGGATTCTGCATGCGACGTCTCCAAAGTGGGTTGTCCTTGAACGGCGTCGTGTTCTCCAGATGTTTGGTCCTGACAATGGCGCTTCCAGCGACTTTGTGCAACTCACCAGCGGTTCCTTAGCTGGTGATTGGCTGATGGCGCTGGAGGCTTCAAATGTAGTTTGGACTGCAGGTGGTTCAGTGTTTTGTGTCAAAAGTTCTGGTAACGGTCTGACAAAAATGATTCTTGGTTTGTGGAGAGGACTGAAACGTTGGCTAGGCGTTTAGGATCATCTGAAACAAGACTCTAAAACTCGTAACAATAAAAAGAAGAAAAATAGGATTTGCTACAACAAAAGTGGTTTGCTGGTTGTAGTCTTCAAAATAAAAGAGTAAACACTTGGTTTAATTCTAGGCACTATTACTCAAGCTTAAGAGGCATCTTCACAACTTGGTTATGAAGATAGAAAACAAAGGCTAAGCTGAACGAACGTGTGGCACAAACTTGAAGAATTCTGCAGGGGCGAGGGTACAGAACTCTGGTAAAAGAAAAAGGAGTGCTCAAGGAAAAATGCTTGAAGGAAAGGATCGAATGCTCTGATGGACAGGATGCTCCTAGCTGAAACAATTAGCTCTTACAAGTAAATAAAAATGACTGCTATGCTGACAAAGGGTGTGTTCCCCTTTTATCATGGGGAGAGGTGGTTTGGTATAACTCATCACTATGCATGAATTGGTCAAGTTAATGTCCAATCACACCTCAAGTAATGAGTTAGAGGAGGAGATACGAGTGGTAATTTACGACTGGCAGGCTCGGTGCCTGTACCAGCCCCCAGGAGACGCACATCTGTGGTCTGGAGTCAACGTTCTCCAAACACCATGACCCAATGTGTAAACTACTGGCACAGAATGTATCATGAGGTTAAACACTAGATATCCTAGTATAACTAACTCAACTAACTCATTGCCTATCTAATGATAAGACAGAATCAGGATCTGCACGGAGATTACATATTAAATGGTTCAAGCATACTAGAATGAACATTCTAGAATAAAGAACATTGAGAAAATACGTCAGCATTACACATTTCATGCTGGTGAAGTCTGTGGCAAGACATCAGAGTATGTCATCAGAAACGGGGACATTGTTGAACAGCGAACATCAAAACGTCCATGATTCTAATATCAACCTCAGGTAAACTGGTAGTAAAGAAGTAATGTTCTTGTATATGAGTATATAACATTACCATGAGACACATAATATGTTTAATACATTTGTTAGGTTACAAATGAAACAAAGGGATCTCAGAGTCTCAGTCCTGCTCAGGAATGCAGGAAAAGGTCTGGAGTTCAGTTTGGCCCCCAAAGAAGAGAGTGGGGGAGTTTGAGATTCGGGTCTTTGTCATAAACAGAGTCATAAACTGTGGAAGGGGAAGAGGAAGATTCTTCTCCCTTTGTCTTGTGTCAGCAGTGACATCTTTATGATTTGATGCCCAGAAAGTGAACTTAGAGGATGTTCTGTGTTGGTGTAACCTCAGATGGGCTGATTCACACGTGGTGAGAAGGGAATGTGGAGGAATGATACCAAGCAGGATGTCCGCTACATTTATTCAGAAACCAGAACCAAGGATCAGATGGAGACGGGAGGAAAACCCCAGCCTTGGTTTGGACTTTTGGCTGAAAGCCCCTTTACTCTCGTACTAAATTTATGCGATACCATGGTCGTTGTGAATACCCTCTGTTCTTTCAACTTGTTTAGACACCACCACACACGAGGACAACGTCCTCGTGTGTTACTGATGATGAGTGAAGTGATGTCAGCTCTGAATGTCACATGATACAGTAGATAGGTGTGTTACTGTAGCTACTAGTACACAGTACTGCATCTACTCTAGCATAAAACAAAATAAATACATGAAACCAGGAAAGTGTTGAATTCTTGATCATTTATGAATTCATGTGTCTGTCATTTCAACCTGCAGCGTTCCTATGGAACATCAAGAGGTTGGGGCATGAAAGCTTCCTGTTTTGAACTCTTCACGTCTGTAAAATAGTTCTAGATGTACAGAATGTGACTGCTGATGTTCACTGAATTATTCATGACATTTGGAGGAAATGGGGATTGTCTCTATTGAGACCGGTTTTAAAAAGATGTTCTGACACATTAGCACCTGGATCACTTCATTGATTCTTCACTGATTTCATTTGTCTTTAATGTTAAAGGGGAGTTGATTTTCCGATATAAAACCACGTGTCAAATGGAACTCTATCAGCTGCTCTGTGATATTTAAATTCATCATTCAAACCGTTCACTCGTGCAAAAATGTTCAAAGTAGTGAAACATCAGAGCTGATTTTCATACAGAAAACCTGTTTAATTCTCTGTTCATTAGACTGCAAAGCCTTGGTAACTCTGAGATACTATGTGGGCTGTGGTTCAAATGTAATTATATTTCTAATAACACAACCTTTATCTTGGGAGAAAATGCAAAGTGAGTTTGACATCGAGCGAATGGTCTGATGGATTAAAGGAGAACTGTAATTTAATAAATCTGTCCTTAACTCCCAGTATGATTTGAGTGTTCAGCTCCCAGTGACATATTTACATTACGTTCATTATGTCAGATATGTGGAGTGGTCTCTGTGATGTGTTCCTCTTGTCCATACGACCAATTTGTCCCCTCTGATCAGACTTTGATGTAGCTGAAATTGGATGGAGATGGCGACCAAATAACTTTGACATCGTTGCTTTCAGTTCCATTACTGTCTGCATGATGATATGTACTCCCTTCAAACCCGGAGTGTATTTGTGAAAAAGATCAGCTGGGATGTTAACAATGTCCCAGTGGTCTTAAAACAGCCAGAATCCACATGGTGTTCATGACCAGTGGCAGCTTCAGTACCTCTTTCAATCAAACAAAAAATGATAGCAGGTTAACAGGTATTCCGTATTAATATGTTCATGTTTGAGGGTGCATGCACGTAGCTCAGTGTAGTTCTTCAGAGATAATGAGTGTGTGTTTCATGACAAAAAGTTTTGTCCAGTACTGAATTACCTCATTCACATCACCGTTGTTAGTAAGTTATAGTGATGGACCATCTGAGTTTTGTCCGAGGAGAGAAACAGATGAGATAATGGATGTTAAATGAGGATGTAAATATAAACAATGCATTGTTTATGTTTTCTATGAGTCATTCAAATTTCTGTTTTAAGTATAAAAAGTTTGATTTAAAAATGTCATTCCAAAAAGTGAAGGGACACCCACAGACACATGGGGAGGTTGGACAAGCAGTAACTAAACAGAACAAGACCTGAAATGCAAAGCGATCGTAGTTGGCTCCACAGTATGCAGCGATGGTAATGGGATTGGATCGGGGGCTGTTTCTGAGCGAAGCATCTTGATGAAATGCAGAGAGAATACACTTTATTACGGTGCCAATATCTGATCACATCCCAGCAGCCAAATCCATATTGTTTGATATGTGACATGTAGCCTCAATATGTGAGTAATTATTGTTTCATATCTGGTTTGCCTCAGATGTGGAGGATGGCGGGGCAGGATGGTTCAGACGCCTCAGGGGAAAGTGAGAGAGAGCTTCTATGTTCTGGGAACCAAGACAGCTTTTATATGATGGTTTTGATCAGCCCTCAGGCAAGACAGGGGATGTGTGTGTGTGTGTGTGTGTGCGTGTGTGTGTGTGTGTGTGGGTGGGTGGGTGGCTGTGAATGCATGTGTGGATGGCTGAGTGGATCAGCAGATGTGTGCCCCTGGGTATTTCAATTCTGGTCTGTGTATGTTTAAGCCATCAGTGTGTGGATTTTTATGCTTTTTCAATGAGCAGGTCGAAAAACCAAGATGTGTGTGATTGTTGAAAGTAAATGAGTGTGGAGGAGTTGCTGCTGTGATGAAGATGACAGTCGGTGAGCGTGGTATAGGGAGTGTTCCCCGCTGTCTCTGTGCCATTAACAAATCGGGTTCAAAGGCTCACACAGCTCCGTGTTGTTCAGTCTTTTCTTTTCAGAGCAAGAAATGGCAGCATTTTTCTGTTTTATGAGACAAAGTTGATTTTGATACATCCATAAATTCTTAAAATAAATATGCAGCCAGTGGCCCGAGGGTAGTATCATTCCTCTTGCTCGTCTTCATCACTTTGTGTTGATGAAAACAGAACCTATAGAGGCAAACACACAATACGAGTTCATGATCCGTTTTCACATTACTCTGAAATGGTTGATGTATAATTTGGTTTTCCTTTAATCTGCAAGTTCAATTTAATTTAGCGATGAACATCCTAATTTGAACACAGTTTATGAAAGTAATCATTTTTAAAGCAATACAAAAATAAAGAAACCTAGACATGTCCAGTAGTTGTTCATCTGTCTCATGTAAAACTTACTATTTTCTACACATTCTTTTTTCTGTAATATTGCATAAATCATTACTGCACTCCAGCTGCACATCTGGATAGTTGCTCTTGGTTATTTTAATCTTATATAGTGTATAATTATACTTTGTAAATATGTTTAGACATTGTGTACTTTTAGTTTTAGTTCATATTTGTAAGCTATCTTTTTCTTCCTAACTCATTTAAAGTAAAGGATGTACACAGTACAGGCCAAACGTTTGGACGCACCTTCTCATTCAGAGTGTTTCCTTTATTTTCCTATTTTCATCGTCATTTCCAGTAATGACGGCCACTCGTTTCTCTTCACTCAGCTGATTGGTTCTTGCCTTAGTATGAATGAACAGTTGTCCTGTGGACCAACCTGACTATGGTCCCAACCTCATCAATAAGACAGGAAAGTCCACTAATCCTGACAAGGCACGAG
>CAAKHB010007169.1:0-10984 GCA_901007665.1 Aeoliscus strigatus | reverse complement strand
TGTGTGTTAATCACTCATGACAACGGTGATTGAGATGAAAAGGGTTGACACATAATTGGGGTTGTAACTCATCAACTGTCTCCTCCAGCTACCTGCTGTCATGCCCCGCCCCCTCCCTCTACTCCCTCTGCTCCTCCTGTCACACCGCCTGCTGCAAGGTGATCACACACACACACACACCTCAGTGTCTGGGTTGTAGCACAGCAGACTCAACGGGGCACAGAAGAAGAAGTAGTAGAGTGAGATGCCGAGTAGTTTGGTTTTGCAGCATCCAGCTAAAAGCATCGACCGACCAGTCGACAGGGACGCGCTCGACGGCCCCCCAATGTATGTCGTCACGTCAGGTGAAGCTGAAGAGTGACGATGCAGCTCTTCAGGTTCTCCAGACGTGTCTGTCACTGACAATCCAGCCGACTCTCCGCCAGAGTGACGGTGGCAGAGCCGAGTGCCAGGCAGAGCCGCACGCCGCAGACGCCTAAGTCAGTCTTCCTTTTTGTCCAGGTGCTGCGCTATGGATGGACACGACAGGAGATGCAGAGGTTGACTTGAGGGACTGCCCCATCTCCTTCTATGGAAAGACGTACGACAAGATCTTTGTGAGTAATCAGAGTTGTGGCCAGACTGGGGGGGCGACGCTTGGCGCTCACATGTTGCTCCTTTCCACAGCTGAACTACGTGGGGGATTATTTCGTGATGTGCTTCAGTGGCTACTATGACGCTGCGACCAGCGACGACTGCATCCTCGGAGGCGAATACCAAAACGATTATGCACACATACAAATAAATGACACTGATACGATCACTCACACACAAGTGGTGCGCACCCTGCCAAGCATTCAGAACTCTGGAGTCTGCAACGTGCTGATACATGTAGACAGCACCGTGAGTGTTACTGGTGCAGTTTGTCAACATGTGGTTCAGACTGTAACACTTTTTTCTTCTCTTGATGACCGTTGACAGTTCACGTACATATTCCACAGCTATGGGACACAAGCAGTTTTCTCATTCTACGGCTACACGGACTCCAGAGGTCAATTTGTGAGTATGATCAGATTCCTTGTGTTTGAGGGTTTGCTGGCACCGCGCTGGGAGCTGAGCTCACCAGTGGACGACGTAGCTGTAAGGCTACCACAGAAATACACCATCACAGACAAGAAGAGATGGGATCGCGCAAAAAGATCAGTTTGTGTGGACGTACAAACACGCACCATATTCAACATGGGTTAGGAGAGGTGGAGCTATGATGTCATCAACATAGGTTGGACAATACACAGGAGAAATGCTGTTGATTCACACTGATTCAACAACCATCGAATTCAGGCTTCATGACGACCAAAACTACTGATTCACCTGAACTCATCTCCATGGAGACCAAAGATGGAAAACTACTGATTCACCTGAAGTATTCTCCATACAAACCAAAGGTCCAGACCATAGAAAACTACTGATTCACCTGAAGTATTCTCCATAGAAACCAAAGGTCCAGACCATAGAAAACTACTGATTCACTTGAATTCATCTCCTTGGAGACCAAAGAGGCAAAGATTCACGTGAGCTGGTCTCCAGGTGGGCGTTGCCCTGAAGCAGCCAGTGTGGTTGAGTGTTTGTGTGAACAAGCGGCTGGGGGTGGACAGGTGCAGTCAGAACAGCGTGAGTGATGGTGCAGTACATCAGAGTGGTTTCAGTCGGTCAGGTGACTGAATGTGTGTTTCCAGGAGTTGGCCATTCTGGCCAATGGGACGGTCATCCAGTCGAGGAACCTGGCGTACACCGATGTCACAACCACCCAGTACTTTGACATCAGTGGATGCCGACACGCAGGTCGGTCAGCTCGTACGGTCGTTTTCCAACAGAATCCGGTGTAGAACCCAAACTGTGTTTGTTTCCAGGCATCGTTTACGCGCCCATGGAGACGAGGGACGACCCCGACATCTGTCTATATTTAACCTGTTCGGCGACATCAGAAATCAGCGTGAGCGAATGCGGCCTGTTGGAGCGCTGCGTCGGCAGCTACAGGTAAACACCGGGACGGGTCACAGCTGAAGACTGACAGACGCTTGTCCACCTCACGGTTCCAGCTCCGCTCTGCTCCACCACCACCAGTTCCTGTTGGTGCAAGAGAGACGGTTCGCATCTGGACTGGCGTTTTTTTCTTTTTTAACCGTATCGCTGTAAATCCTTGTGTTGCCAGGGGCGCTTGCTACATCCCTCTCCCTCTCTGACCAATCAGAGGCCAGCGGTCTGTCATGTGAGCAAAACCACAGAGAGCTGGGTCGTACGGTGGAAAAGTGGCCTGTGTGTGTGTGTGTGAACCTCTATGGGATGGCGTGTGAGCACCTCTGGCATTCACCTTTGCTTCCCTCTGTATGTATTCTTTCGTCCCTCAGCTGCATATTGGACGCCAGCTGCACTGTGACCGGCCCCTCTGTCGAGGACTTCTATGGGCGAGTCAACCTGCTCCCCAATGGCTGCAGCTACTCTCTGCTCAGCCTCCCTGCTCATAACGTCTTCCAGGTGGTCGGACACTTCCGGGAGCGGGGGCGTCTTGGCGTGAATTTTCTGGACAGTGTGACGCTGGTACAGCCGAGCATAAGTGACGTTCACGTGGACCACAATGGCATCATCTACGTAAGTTCGCCGCCGCCGCCGCCGCCGCCGCCGCTCCATGGGGGCTCTCAGAGGGGGTTCAAGTCTGTCACACCTGTCACACCTGACACGCTGTTTGTGTTGCAGATGTCTCTGCTGTGATGTTGATCTGCTTTAAAAGGATTTTATTTGATGCAGAACTGTAACACTTTTCTGTTCCGTGACGCAGCTCGACTCCGAGGCGACCACTGCCGACAGCAAAATTCAGACCATTGGTGCCGTTCAGTTCTCCCGAGACGAAAATGGAGTTTTGGCCATGATGGACCTCAAAACACACACGATTTCTGTCCTCTTTAACGGAGAGAGCGCTCAGGTCCGATTAGAAGGTAGATGTGGATGATGAACTCAGATCATGTTCTGGCTGCTGACAGTGTCATAGAAGAAACTTCTGGCACACGACCTAAGACAAGGAGAAAACATCCAGCGGCGATGAGAAGAATGTTTTCTCTTTCTCTCAGGTCGTCGAACAACGTCCGATCGAGTGTCACTCGGTTCCTTCCTGGTGAAGAAGGAGCTGGGAAAAGGAGGAAACGTCCGTCAGTTCCCAGAGGCTGCTGTCATTACAGTAATCCCATTCACTCTGTTGGTGGAAGCCGGAGAGTCATTACCGTAATAACGGCAACTTTCAGGAACCGATCCATGTTTCCCGATCGTCGTATATTTACATGCTAGCGCTAATGATTCCGTCGTGTTAAAGGGTGAAGGTGTAGTTCCCCGTGGTTGGTGGTGGTATTGTCTGGAAGCTCTTCGCTGATGTTGGTCTGACGTTCTCCCCTGAACCCATTCTGTCCAGGTGACTCTAACCCTGAGCTGAGGGGTTTGTGTTCCTCTGTCAATACGCCCTTCAAATGGAATGTGACCGGTATCGGGGGCGTCGATGACGGCGGGTGAGAGCTCAACCTGAGCACCAGTGAACCGCCATCAACTCAGTGATGACCTGCTGTTGTTTGTTATCGCCCCCTAGCTGCGATGAATTGTTGACGGAGAGCGACAACAGCACAGTCCAGTGCGCTATGATGACTCAGCGGTGAGCAGCCTCGACCAATCAGCAGCAGACATCGTCTCTGGGAACAATTCGTTTCATTTCTCTGCCTCCTTCTGTGCAACAGCTGCAATGTCCTGCAGGAGGCGCCGTTCAGCGACTGTCACGCAGACGTGGACCCTCAGCCGTACATAACCGCCTGCACGGAGACGTTCTGTGTGTATCCTCCGGTGGACAGCGTCTACTGTCACTTCCTGGAGGCGTACGCCCGAGTCTGCCGCCAGCGCAGCGGTGACCCCTGGACCTCCTGGAGGTCATCGGCCGGCTGCCGTGAGAAACATCACGTGTTCCTGCTCAGTCCAGGCCAAAGACTCCACCTACAACGGAACGTTCCAGCAATGGTCCAGTTCACTGAGGCACCGAGGTGCCGCCGCTCATGGACGCAGCATGTAAACTGTTGTTGTTTCCATGACAACGGGTACGTCGCAACGTGCCATAAAGCAGTACAGAACAACAAATCCACCAGAGAACTCAACTCTTCTTATTCACGAGTTTCCACAACACGCACTCTGGCCTGTCTGTTATGCATTTCAAGCTAATGTTGTGAAGACACGTTTTCTTTTAAAGGATTTATCAGCATTAGAATTAGCATGTATGTAGCTGTCACACGGACACGCCCCATCCATCACAGTCTGAACCGTTATCAGATTGAACAGGTAGAATCCTGTGGAGCTTGTAGAAGCTGCAGCTGGAAGCTTCGGTCTGGACTGTTAGCGTTCAGCTGTGTTGCGGCCGTCAACTCTGTGCTGACACATCCTGTTGTCCCGGTGACCCTCAGCCTCCTCGGACGCCTTCTGTCCGGACGTGGACTGCTTGGACCACGAGTTCTGCGGGCAGACGAGGAAAGGGAAGGACGTTTGCTTCTGCCGGGCCACGTTCGCCTCCTCGTACAGAGACAACGACTTGTTCGGTGCGACCGCTGCGACCGTCATGTGACGGCGGCTGTTGGTCAGATGTGGAACCGTGACGTGACTGTTGTGATTTTCAGGTCAGGAACTGTCCTGTGACAACTCCACCGTGACGATGATTGGCTGCTTACTGTCAGACAGCGGCTTCGACCCCTCTGACCTCCACCTCAACAACAACACCTGCAGAGGTCAGACGGACGAGCTGACCCACGTGGTGACCTTTGACTTCAGTGACGGCTGTGGGGGCGTGGCTACGGTGGGTTGTCTTTGCGTCAGCCGATCGACCTCTGACCTCCAGTGCTTCTCGTGACCGATTCAGCCGTGGACATGTCAGACGGCTCATGAACCTCTGTGACCCCACAGACCAACAACACTTACACGACGTACAGAAACACGGTCCAGCTGCAGAACAGCTCTGACGGCATCGTTCGCCACGACCAAGTCCACGTCGACTTCTCCTGCTTCCTCACGAAGCCACAAACGCAAAGCACCAGCTTCCGGATGATGGACAAGTGAGTAGAGGCTCCACGTGGGTGGGCGTCGGAGGTGGGCCCAGGTAGTGACTGCAGACCGTGTGTGTGTGTGTGTGTGTGTGCAGCTCCGTCATCCAGCACGTCCAAAGTGGTGAGTTTGTGTTTGATCTGATAATGACCACCTACACTGACTCCGCCCACACTCAACCTATGACCTCGAGCACTGGAGTGGAGCTGGGCCAGACGGTTTGGGTGGAGGTGAAGGCCGACGCGCTCAATGGTTCTGCGGTTGCCATGGTCACCGACTCCTGCTGGGCGACCAGCCAGCAAGCGGCCAACAGCAGTCAGAAGTATAAGCTGGTCACGGAGGGGTGAGACGCTCGCAGACATTTGTCAGCCGAGTCCTCGCTCTGTCAGCCTGACTTCCTGTTTCCACACTGTTTGGTGTCAGCTGTGCAGACGAGGAGACGGTGAAGATGGAGAGCATCGGAGAGGGAACGGCCGATCACTTCTCCTTCAGCATGTTCCAGTTCTCTGGGAGTTCCGGTTCCGTCTACCTGCATTGTAACGTCCACCTGTGTGTGAAGGGGAGCGGCTGTGAGCCGGTACGCCGCGCCTGTCCAGCACACACCCACTGAGAAAACCTGTGCAAGTGATGTGTGCACGTGACGTCTGCATGCGCTTGTCTTCCAGAGCTGCGGCGGAGGAAAAGGTCGCAGGCGTCGCGCTGCTGCGGGTCAGTATGTGGACGCAAACCCCACCCTCATCAGCCTGGGCTGGACCACTTAGGTAAATCACACACTTCTCCAGCCAGCGCCACTCGGTGGTGAAAAACAACCTTAAGTCTGATCTGGTTGTCTTCTCAGAGTGTTTCCATGGTGATTTGGATGGACAGGCGGTGTATGGGGTTTCTTGCCTTCACCTGGTTCAAGAACTGGATGTCTGAGGCCACGATACACAAATGTATTCATCGCTATGGCAACCAATCAGTTCCACTCTGCAGACAGTGATTACGATTGGGCGGGACACAGTGATCACTGACCAATAATTTAATTTGGTTCATTTCCTGTTCATCACCACTCATCGATTGCTTTAGTTCAGTCAGGTAGTAAGTAATGAAAGGGATCTTCAGTGCACCTTCTGTTTGTGTGTGTGTGTGTGTGTGTGTGTGTGTGCGTGTTTGGAGCGCATGCCACTGTGTTCTGTGTCTGTGCGCCTGTGATCAATTCGACGGGTGCGGCTGGAGAGCAAACTGGTGGTTTGATCGCTGACTATTTATTCCACATGTGTGAAGAATTGGGGACAAAGTTTTCTGACGGGAACCGGTTGGCCCCTAGAAGCAGTCCATCATACAGCCAGAGCTGTGTAATAATAGAGGTGAAGGAGTCGGTCAGTGGCTCAGGGACGTCAGAACTCGGGGTTCTTCAACAAACAAACTGCAGATGATGAAATGTAAAAATATGGAAAACAAATATGGAAAAAAAACCAAATAAAGGTTCTGGGTTTGAGTTTGTTTTATTTTGTTGATTCGTTGTGCAAAGTTGCGTTCCGTTGGCTGTCTGAAGTTCAGAGTCCAAGGTGGAAAATTCCTCAGACCTCGGACATCCAATCCAACCAGAACACACCACGGGTCGCTGTAAGTACCGACTTGAGTGAAGTGCTCCGATGCAGACAGGAACATCATGTAAAATCAGTGAGATGGAGGGAGGATCCTGAGTGCCGCCATCAGCCGCGTTCCTCCGAGGACGAGGAAGGGGAGGGTGTGTCACTGGAACCAACTGCTGCTGAGGCACAACTGCCTCGGTTGTCTCTGTGCTCCTCCTCAGTTCCTTCATAAGGCCAGAGTCCAGGGAGACCTGTTGTCCTGCTCCATCTTCATCATCAGTCTGGATGTTGTGTTTTCTTTGTTATCTGCCATATTGTGTGTAACTTACGGTCTAAGCGATTTGCTCAGGGGGACCAGAGGTCGGCTGAGTGCCAAAAAAGACCAGACACCTATTTTTAGCAAAGCAGCGGCAAGGGGAGGGTCACTTCTGGGACACGTATGACACACGGCACAACGGCGGCTGATGATCTGAGCTGCTGAGCTGCAATTCTCAGTGCCATTCAGCACGTTGTCTCTGTCAGACCAGGGTGTCCGGGAGTCCGGTTGATTTGTAGCCGGAGGTTCCAGCACAAGGTTTACGTAGGTGAACAATTACCAAGTGTCTGCTTGCCATGGATTCAGTGAGTCAACACAAACAGAGCTTTGCTGTGGGAAGGGTATTGTAAGTGTTTAGGAAAATAGGAACATTTAGGAAAATAACATAATTTTACACCTGATTATTTGAACACAAAGTCCTTCCTCTCTTTCCTCAAGAAGAGTTCAATAACTCTGTCGTAGAGATTATCCGTGCGTTTTAGCTCCATCAACAAGTCCTTCTCTATGACGCAGTCTGTCAGTGTTTTTAACATTTCCCTATTTTTCTTCACCTTCTGGATCAGGATAATCGGTACCATGAAGCTGGTTATCAACTCGGTAACTCAACCCAGGTTTGTCTCATCATGACCTGTGAACGCGCACATATAAGAGGCGGTTTCTGAGGCAGCAGACCAATCACAATGATCAGCGCACGAAGGGGAAACAGTGCGCTTGTCACTGGCTGCAGAGGTTAATGCTGGAAAAGTAGGAGGTGAAGTCAGTGATTGTAGAAAAGACAAACACCGTGGAAGCTGACAGACGATAAAGCAGCCGGCAATGCATCGCAGACTGTGTAAATGCGTAAGTCTTTTTTTCCCCAGACAAAGAACAAACATGAATACACTAAAGCATCAGCTTCCAAAACTAAAGTTGAAAGTTGACGGCACAGTTCAATCATATCAATCTACCAAGTTGATTGTCTGATTAAAATCATTCTGACAGAGCTGTGTTAGAAATGATCAGGGGCAACGTGCAAAAACATAATCTCCCTCTTCAAAAAAGAGGAGGAACCCTCAAACACCATGAATGAATGAAGTGTGGAATTGACACTGTTCACATTTCCTTCACTGAACCACATACGTAACGTGTAAATTAATACTCTAAATGACAGTTATTATTTGGAATTTGGAAGAAATGTTGTTAGTAGATTATAAAATGAAACAAAAATGTTCATTTCACTTAAACACATATCTATAAATAGTAAAATCAGAAATACTGACAAATTTTGCAGTGGTCTCTTAATTTTTTCCAGAGCTGTATATTGATACTTCTTTTGTTATATTTTACCAGTATATTTGGTACTTTATTCTAGTAGATGTGTCATGTACCAACTTCACAAGAACAGATTTGTATGTGTACAAAGTGTACATGGCAATAAAGCCTTTCCTGGTTCTGATTCTGAGGTGAAACCTGCCCTCGACCCACCAGCCTCATGTAGGTGTGGATGATGCTGTTGTCTGTCCGCTGTGTGGGCTCTCTCACCTGGATGGCATTGGACTCATTGTTAGTCATGTTCTTTTACTTCTCTAGTGCCTTTTATACGATCCAGCCATTGGGAAGCTGCTTCGCAGGGATGCTAGTATGTCCACTGTCTCCTGGATCACTGACTACCTGTCAGAGTGGCCTCAGTGTGTGCGGCTGGGGAACATCTTGTCTGATGTGGTGGTCAGTAACATGGAAGGGCCTCAGGGGACTGTCCTCCCTCCATTCCTGTTCACACTGTACACCTCAGATTTCCAGTTCAACTCAGAATCATGCCATCTGCTTAAGTTCTCTGATGACACTGCAGTGGTGGAGTGTGTCAGGGATGGAGTTGGAGTACAGGAGTGGTGTGGGAGGATCATCTCAGCCTGAACATCAGCAACCAAGACCAAGGAGATAGAGATGGTTGTTGATTGCAAGAGGTCAAAGACAGTTACCAGACCATCATGGGTGTGAATGTGGACAACTAAATATATATATATACTGTATATACACACACAGGTTTTATACATATATATATATGTACTGCCCTTGCAGCGCGTATACTTAGCGGGGCTAGACAGCCAGCTGACAAATTAGATGTCCAATGAAGACACAAGGTGTGAGTTTTCTTGGCTTTACTAGATAGTCTTCATTCTCACTTCTTTTTACTTTGTAAAACGGAAACATCACAAAGAAAGACAAAATGAACATACATACATCTATGTCAAAATGAACATCATTCTCACACATTCAGCTACTCACAGACGAATAGTCTCCAAGACAAAAAAAAAATCACTGACTAAACTGACCTCCATTATGGACAACCCCTCACACCACAGAGACAGCAGAGCTTGTTCCCCAACACTCACTCAGCTCTGCTGTCACAACGAATGCTACAGGAAATCATTCCTGCTGGTCATCATCACTCTGTACAATAGGTCTCCTCTGCATGACAGAAAACACTCTGTGAACTCTCATTACACGGGAAATATTCTGAATTGTCAACTGTACATAATCTGTATTATACTCTTTATTTGTAAGTAACTGCACAAGATTGCACAAATGCACATATTAATTTATTTTTAGATCTACCCTTCAAAAATCTAATTCTATTTTGAATAGGCTTAGTTTTAGTTAAACCATTTTTTGATTTGCCAGCAATTTGTGTGTGCCAAGATTTTTTCCCTTCTCTTTTTTACCTTTGCTCTTTGGCTGCTGTAACATGTAAATTTCCCTCATGGGATGAATAAAGTACTCTCTGTTCTGATCTATTCTATTCTATTCTAACAAGGTTTCTGCAGAAAACTGTTCGATTTAAAATTCTAATCATGAATATGTCAGTAAGTGTTAGACTTGTGGGCAGAACAAGTTTGTTGTTGTTGCTTAATAAACACCGAAGTACAGAAGGCAGTAATACCTGGTTTCGCAGGGTGTTTAGAACACACTAGCATGATTTGGCATCCAATTCAGCCAAAATAGACAAAAACGATTTGCATGTGATATTTTTGGACTTAGCAAATGCGTTTGGCTCAGTGCCACACAGCCTTATGTGGGAGGCATTTGACTATTTTAGAGTACAAGGAGTGGTGGTTAATTTAGTAAAGTCATACTTCCAGGACATTAGACTATGCGTAAGTACAGCAGGCTTTGTAACAGGTTGGCAGAAGCTAGAACTAGGCATTATGGCAGGGTGTACGATTTCTCCAATGGAGTTAATTATTAGAGCCTCAAAGTGGGTTGTAGGTGGAGAGAGGCGGCAGGATCGCCTCACATCGATTAGGGCCTACTTGGACGACATGACATGGATAAGTCAGGGATTCCAGGAAAGTTGAAGCTGTAGTGTTTGCAGTTTGGTTTATTCCCTAGGTTGATGTGGCCATTGTCTGTGTATGAGGTGCCAATAACTGCTGTGGAAAAAATGGAGATATTAGTTTGCTCTTATATCAGGAAGTGGCTAGGAGTTCCTAGATGTTTAAGTACGGTGGCAATGTATGGGAAGGGCATACTCCAGCTCCCAGTGCATAGCTTGGTGGAGGAGTTTAAATGTGCTAAAGTTAGGACAGAGCTCCTGCTATCGGGGAGTAAAGATGCAGTAGTTAGTAAGGTGGTTCCAAATCCAATAAGAGGGAGGAAATGGAACCCAGAGATGGCAGTGCAGGAGGCAAAAGCGGCGCTTAGGCATACAGAAATCATGGGTAATGTTCAAATAGGCCGGGGCGGCCTGGGGCTTGGCCCAGGCAAACTGGTGTGGAGTAGATCAGGGCCCAAAGAGAAGCGAAAGCTAGTGGTGGATCAGGTCCGTAGACAGGAGGAAGTACTAAGGGATGCAAAGGCAGTGGCGCAGGCTAAGCAGGGACAGTGGGTGAACTGGGAAGGCGTAGAGAGGAAAAAGCTTAGTTGGAAAGAGCTGTGGAGTATGGAGGAAAACAGCATTAGATTTTTAATAGCGGCAACATACGATGTTTTGCCAACCCCGCAGAACCTTAAACTC
>CAAKHB010007168.1:8789-22852 GCA_901007665.1 Aeoliscus strigatus | reverse complement strand
TTTATAAAACCTTTTGGGCCCTTTTTCCGATCAAATCCAGGGCAGAGACCCTGGGTGAGGCAGGAGCGAACTGTGCCTCACGTCTGGCTGCATGATCCAATACAAACTGGGTTGCATGTCGCGTGCCCGTCTCTGTTCCTCAGCATATCGCCGATATGAACTTTACAGAAATATCCATGATACACCATGACTTTCTGCAGTCTGTGTAATGTCTTTTATGTATGTGTGAGAGAACTATTCCTGCTGATCGCACAATAAAGTGCAGAGAGAAGTCAGCAGGTGAGGCAGGCAGTACTCTGACTCAACTCCAGGGGGCGTACGCAAGCTGGCTGCACTGGTGCTTTCTCGCTGCAGTGCTGACTTTAACAGAGCCTCTGTTGAAGCCAGCATACATTTTTAGCCTTAAAGAATTATTCTTTTTTTCTTATCATTTTGATAGACAAACTTTATTAAAATGTATTAAAGCACCAGAATTTCAAGTTTGAAAAATAACTGTTGGTTAAAATTACATTTTTACTGTAGGTGAAAATTACATTTGTGCTGCACACATCTCTGTACTTTAATTTGTTTACAGGATATATGAATTGCTTAAAATTAATTGCTCTATCCATAGCTATAAAAGAAAGTTCTTTGTCGACAAATATGTTCTCATGTATGTGTTTGTGAGTGTAATTGAAAGAGGAATGCAGATGGGATATGAACCATTATCAGTAGTTGCATGCTGTTGGATGAATAGTGAAATAAGATGCTTTTTTTTCAGTTCTTACAATCGTAAATCTGACTCTTGAGGAGTCAGTGCCTCACCAGCCATGAACCTCACCGCACGTCACTGCTGGGTGTGTATGTTAAATATGTTAACAAAAACTGAAATTAAGGCTAAAGTAGCATGTTGGTAACCAGCATGTATATAAGCTGCTTTATCATACTCAGGTCACATCTCGTCCCTTTAGTACAAAAACACATTTGTGATAATTATTAGGTTATTCATATTGTTTTTTTGTTTTTGTTTTTGCAACGTTTTCAACTCAAGATGTTTTATAATGAGTCTAATGTTGGAACCTCTACAGGTGAGAGTCACGATGTTGTGTTGCCACATTTTTGGTGCTCTATAAAGCAGTTGTTTTGTACACCTTAGATTTATAGATTTTATAACCATGATCCATTTATCAAAGAATGACCCATATTTCTTCAAAAACTCATTTATTATGAGCTACCTTATTGGACCTCAGTGAGATGGCTGTTGATTACATGAAGTTACATGAAATTATATGATGACAATATGTTGGCAGGATACCACCTACTGGATGGTATGTCACATATGTGGACAAATAAATACTAAATAAATCTTTTTAACAATTACCAAGAGTACAAAATCTAAAATCACATGTCTTCTGAATGTGAACAGGTAGTTATACTTGTGTAAAAGGAGTTTGAATGTCTCAATCCATTTGGTCTGCTTGGTGCTTCATAATAAAACGTCATGGTATGCATGGCTGAACGTTAACAGACGCACGCTGTCATTCCAGAGACTGAGGTGTTGTGAGAATGTTACGAGGAGGATGATGACCAGAGCGGCGGGATGATTTAAAGACAAACCACGACGGCAGAGAGAGTCCAGAGACTTCCATGTCAGGGGATGTGGTGCAATCAGGGCGAACAAGACCACCGCCTCAGTATCTGCAGGCGACACAGATGTTGGTCCATACTTCCCCTCCTCCCGTAGGATGCACCCTGCATTGAGCAGACCCCATGCTAAGGAATGACGTCATTTGTCGTCAGCCCAAAGACTTCTTGGGATCCTGGCCCTAGTCTTCACAGTTCCTCTGTCAGTAGCCTTACAGATGTTTTGTTGCGTGTGAATTTGTGTGGATGCGTGTTGAACTGCAGAGGTTGGAGAGGTGCGATCACAGCTTGGGCTGGTTGGCCAGCTTCATCTTCAGGTTCTCTGCCAGCTTGTCCAGGAACTCAAAGGTGTTCAAGTAGTCAGCTCGTGTCACACTGCGCACACAGAGCAAACACAGGTCATGATTTAATTAATCATAATGAATATATTGAAATATATTTATTATATTAAAATAATCATTTAACATTCCTATATAACAGACCCAGATGCTAATGTTGTAGTACACAGCTGACGCCACCAGGGGTCAGTCAGGACACAGGTAAATGGTAAAGTAGCAGCAATCAAGAACAGTTTTGATTTTTACAGTGGAAATATAATATGTATCACTGATTTAGAAACAAAAACAGAAACAACTGAGAAGTTTGCTACCATGTTCAAGGCGACTTGTTAAGCTACAGTGTGCCGACTGTTAAAGCAGAGCCTCTATAAGCTCGGAGGAAACGTGACTGTTCATACTTTAGATCATACTTAAAGTACTTGACCCAGTTATCGGATCATTCTTCATTCAGGCCTTTCAGTCTGGATCTGGTCTCATCTGTGCAGTCTGACTAACGTGCTGACTATGGCCGTGACATACTGGCTGTTAATAAGGTTTGACAAACACAAATTGCTCAGGCCTACGGCTGTTGATAATGGAGGTGGTTTTCCTGTATTGAACTGACAAAACAAACAGGCCACATTTTACACACAAGGTCAGCGGCAGTGTTGTAGGTAAAATTACGAGGAAACACATGATCATGTAAGCTGATTGTCTGATTAACCGGGGGCGCCTCGGTTGCTTCCACATGAGCGCTTTCTGTTATCGATTTCTCATGCACCAGCAGACCCTGGAGCACCAGAGAAGGAAACAGAGACGTATTCAATGGACACTAACTTTGTCATTCCTTTGATGCAAATGGCCAAATCCTTGGTCATGAAACCGGCCTCAATGGTCTCGATGCACACGGCCTCCAGCGCCTCTGAGAATACTCGCAGCTCTGTGTTGTTGTCCAGCTTGGCCCGGTGGAGGAGGCCCCGTGTCCATGCAAAGATGGAGGCTGCAGCAAACATTTGTCTTAAGAAGACGACTTAGGAAAGTGATTCATACATTGGATTGTGTGTATGTATCCCCTACCGATGGGGTTAGTGGAGGTTTCCTTCCCCTGCTGGTGTTGTCTGAAGTGGCGTGTTACTGTGCCGTGGGCAGCCTCTGACTCCACTGTCCGTCCATCCGGGCAGATCAAAACACTAGTCATCATACCCAGGGAGCCGTAGCCTGAAACAGAGATCGCATGAGCAGACATCGAAACCTCTGGGAGGACAACTTCCTCTTCATCGACGTGTGTTTCCACCAACCCTGTGCCACAGAGTCCGACTGTACATCCCCATCATAGTTCTTACAGGCCCAAATGAAACCTCCCTCAGATTTCATGGCCTGGGCCACCATGTCATCTATCAGGCGGTGCTCATACCAGATGCCTTTGGCCTCAAACTGAGAGCGGTATTCCCTGACACACACAAACACTTGTCAGTTGTGGTCCGCAGAAAGGTCAAGAACAAATCTGTTTCAGAAAGACAGAAGGATGTGTGTGCTTACTTCTCATAGATCTCTTGGAAGATGTCTTTGAAGCGGCCGTCGTACTTCTTCAGGATGGTGTTCTTGGTGCTGAGGTAGAGAGGCCACACTTTGGACAGCGCCATCTGGAAGGAGCTGTGAGCAAAGTCCCTGATGGACGCATCAGTGTTGTACATCCCCAAGGCAACACCACCTGTGCCTGGACAGACAAACACACACAACGTGCAAAGCAGTTTCACACTGCGACTAGAAACAATACAGTTGTACACAGTACATCGGGTTTGTCTCACATTCTCTCATTTACAGTGGGAGTGCAACAGTTCAACTTACTGTGTACTTTGTAGTGACTACAAAGTACACACACACACACACACACTCACTCACTCACTCACTCACTCACTCACTCACTCACTCACTCACTCACTCACTCACTCACTCACTCACTCACTCACTCACTCACTCACTCACTCACCTTGGAAGTCATGAACAACAAACTTAATTGTCTCTCCCTGTGTCGGTGTGTAGATCATCTCCACTTTCCCAGGACCAGGTACTACAAAGTCGGTGGCTTTGTACTGCAGGGAAGATGTTGATGAGAACCAAAGTAAGAAATGCACCTACTGGCAATGCATTTGAGTTTTTCAAAATGACATATCAAACTCATACTTTGCTCTCTCTCACTCTTACGTAACCATCCGCCATGACACTTCACCTGATTTAATGTTGACTTTGGCACAGTGTCACAAACAGCTGGAGGGAGACTTTATGGTCCAAAGGACAGCTATTAAATACACTTACTGACTGTCTCTCATGGCAACCTGGTAATGTCCCAGCTACCTCACCAAGCTTCTACATGAGGGAGCCAGTAGGCAACTTGTCATAACAGCTCCAATGCTCTGAGGCTACATTTTCTTTACATCCAGGCTCATACCTGCAGTACTCAGCTTATCACACTTTATCTGGATTTACTTTCCTTTCATTTGTGACACCAGAAGTATTAAGGAAGATAAGGAATTTAAGATAATGAAGCTAGCCACGCCCACCTCTGTGGCATTAACTGGAAATACACTCTGTATTGTTTCATTTTCTTTCCAGGACAAAATATTTTAATCATCACTTAGATTCACCAATTGATTAGATATTCAGTCCGTAAATGGCCAAAATTATCATCATTACAAAAGCAACATATAAAAAAGGGTTAAAAAAAGGACAGAAGAACGTAATTCATTAATAACTTGATTAATTGTTGGAGTCTGAGTGTTTGCGAAACAGAAAGAGTCTGAACAAAACTGCTACTGAAAAGCACCTTCCTCATCTGATACCTGATCTCCGTGGGCGTGTCTGCCGATGATGATGGGCTTCACCCAGCCAGGCACCAGGCGGGGAATGTTCTTGCAGATGATGGCCTCTCGGAAAACAGTTCCCCCTAAGATGTTACGGATAGTTCCGTTGGGCGAGCGCCACATCTGCTTCAGCTTGAACTCCTCCACACGCTTCTCATCCGGCGTGATCGTGGCACACTTGATGCCCACATTGTAACGGCGGACAGCCTCGGCCGCCTCGACTGTCACATGGTCATCTGTTGCATCACGGTTCTCCATTCCGAGGTCGTAGCTGTGCAGGGAAACAGAAAGGATTTAATTAATCGTCAGAAAGACATTGAAAATGTGTAGCGCAGCAACAGTGTCAGTTGCTACCTTGTGTACAAATAAAAGTTCATTCAAACCCATTTCATTCAAATATTTTGTTCACTGGACCATGTTTTACACTATTCTGTGTAGAAGCGTTGCACACGTACTTTGGCTCAAGTTCACTCACTGATGCACAATCATCCAATTCCCCACTCGTAGCCATAGTAACATTAAAAAGCTCTAGCACCTACAAACTAGTGTGAGATGAATGGTTGAGACTCCTGGTGGATCCACTGTAACCATTTAATGCACACTGAGGGGTTAATTATACTTTACTTAACTTTTAGTGCTTATTGTCATGTGTGGATATCCAACATCTCAATGCATCATTGTAAAATAAACATAAATAAAATGTTGATTCACAGACAAAAAATGGTTCTTCATCTAGATCGGGGGGGGCGGGGGCTAAAGGAATCTGATGAATGATTTAATAGCTCAAAACAGCAGCCGCAAATCAACAGTATCTATCTGTGAACTTGTGGACGTGGAATGAGACTAGTGAGACAAAAGGGACAAGGATGCCATTCATTATCTCAACAACACAGGCATGAGACCTCAGAAACAATAGTGCTGTGTTTCAGGAAGTTCTAGAAGCACTGAAAGTGAGCAAATAATAGTTGCAGGAAGGGACCAACGACTGGAAAACTTGTCAGGTTGCTTCCAGAAGGGCCATTTCTTGTATTTCTTGTAAAACTGGAGCCTACGCCAACCATCAACCTCCTATATTCTTTAGTGTTGCAATGACGAGTTCAACTGAGTCCGGTTTGCTCTGTTGGACTTGGGACTTGGTAGGGAAGCAGCTGTGACCCTTTACCCACTTTCTCAATCCCTTCCCCCGAAAGAGCACAATACTTAACAATGCAGCACTCAGCATCTGACTCAGTAAAACATACGACTAAAAAGAGACACCGACACCAGACAGCAGGTTTGCTGTTCACAGACTATTGTACCTGTTGTATGTGTCTGATTGCTACTGCAATGTGTTGCGAAGGCCTCTCTAGTGAAGCAATGCACATCATTTACCTGTTATATCTGAATGTGCAATGTACCTGTTCCACTGTGACACAAATAAGAAAGCTTGATGCTCATTTTCCTGTGACCTGATACGTAGTGCTGACTAATGCAAACACAACATGATGCGTTGACATACGTTGACATACACAGCATCTTTATAGGAACATAAAGTCTGCACACATCAGAATCAGCTATCCACAGTGAACAGATGCTGTCCATGATACTTGCAATACTGACTGCAAATAGCAAGTGATCAGAAATTCACTGCAACATCATTAGTATCAAACCCTGATCTGTATCTGAACGGAATCATTTGCATGGTTCACAGAAAGAGGCAAGAACAAACAAGACAATCTTGAATTCCAACCACTGCCGGCACAATTGGAAGTGCCACACTACATGTTCCTGTCATATGAATTCAAGTGCTATTCTGAAGCCAAGAACACACATTTTCTAAAGCTCAGTTACAATGACAGCTGAAGAAGATTCACTTTTGAAAGTATCATAAAAGTAGATCACCCCCCCACACACACACGCACACACACACACATGCACACCTTGGTGTTCATTATACAACTTAATTACCTGTGCAGGTCGAGTTCCAGGTAGGGAAAGATGAGTTTCTCCTTAATAAGCTCCCAGATAACCCGAGTCATCTCATCTCCTTGCATCTCCACCACAGATCCAGCCTTGATTTTCTGAGACATCTTAGCGCCTAGGGACAGACAAGGCACAAACATCCAAATACTGAGGAAATGCATTTTTATCAAGCAGAGATAATAGATTTGCAACTACAAGACATCATGAAAAAACAACTTCTCAGAGTCCTCAATGATTTCATTCATTGAGTTCAAACAGGAAGGGATGGATTGAGTGTTCACAGTCCCACACACAGACCACAGACAGACGACATCAGAAACAACATCTTCCTTACGTCTCTCAATACATCGGCATAATTACAGTAACTAATTTGATCTACTTCACTATTTCAATACAGTATGACACAGAACACTTACATAAGTCTCAGATTATTGCACAACGGGGAGGAGACTACAGAAAAGAGCAAAGTCAGAATGGGCGAAGACCAAACCGTTAACTGTAAAACATGAGAATTTTGTTAACCACCCCAAATGAAAGAAACAAAGCTTTACGGACAAACAGGCTGCAACACAAACGGGAATGAGTGATGTTAAACACATACAACCTTGTTTCAAACACCCCGGAGAATCATTAATTCGTTAACATCATTCCTCCGACACACAAGTAACCCTTTCCGATTCAATAGTCCTGTGGTTTGTAGCCTGTCGCTAACTAGTTAGCCAGATGTCAAGTCAGATAAGAACACTGTTGGCGTCCGTTTTTCGCCTGGAGTTCTGAAGTTCAGCAGAGAGACTCATACCTTAGTTAGTTTAAATGTCCACGACACCGTCGGCGGCGACACACTCAGTCTACGTGTACGAGGATTCTGAGCTTGAGGTGTTTCAGGAAGCTGGACGAGAGAGTACCCGGCGTCCACGTAGAGCTCGTTGACATCAATGAACAACCAATCAGAGAAGAGGGGGAAACGCTACGACCAATCATATGGCCCCACACAGTATAAAGGGGCGTGGTTTCCTCCAGTGGGTGGGGTGAGTGCGGCTGTCAAATAAATATTAGTCGGTGCTCAGAGCAGCTAACCAACATCAACAATACCCTCGAACGGGCTCGTGGATTAGATCATCATCCCCCCAACGGTGCATATCCACTCATACAGTTCTAACTTATGCTAGCCTTGTAAGCCTTATAAATAAGATATGAACCTGGGGCGGGGTCGCATCTTGAGGTAGAGTCTTGTGCAGTTTGTAATCCCATGTTGTCGAATCAGATGTTCAGCTCATTGCTCAGTGTTCCCCGATCAGATGATGAGCTGAGGACTGTCTGTTGCTTACACACATTGCCTCAACATATGTATTATACGACCAGATATGTAATATATCACAAGATACATAATACTGACTTATACCAGTATTATAATGTATGATGTGTACGTATATGTATGTGTATTCTGACATAAGGTATACATACCTTATGCCACCAGTATGTAATATACCGATTTGCTGGCTTAATTTGTAGGCAGTTGGGCTTAATACTGGACTTGTACTGTGCACCCCTCACTACACTGGACAGTGTACACAACGTTGTCCAACTTGTGTCTAAGTGTTTTGGCCCTTAGGCTGGACAAGTTTCTGCTTCAGGGTGTTGCTGGGTTTGAAGTTTGCAGGGATGTGGTGTTCGTTGAAAATGTTCCTTTCTCTGATACACTGGTGATGTATGGGGCTTTTGGTGTTGTCCTCTCTGTTGGTGACATACTTCCTATTGGATTGGGTAATATACCACCAAATTTGTAGTATACCATCAGTACACCAGTTTACAATATAATACGAAATGTGTAATATACCACCAGACACATAATGTACCACACAGAATCAGCCAATAGAAGCATTCTATTCTATTCATTTGCTGTGTTTTAACATGTAAATGACAGTTTTTAAATTTGGTGCAAAACATGAGGATTTTAAATACCATAAAAATGATGACAGATTTGGACCATTGGCACCACTATTAAAGAGATAATTTCTGGGATTTCTCTTTAAACTTAGCTTTTTCATTGTCAGAAAAATATGAATATTGGAGAGTGTCATCAGAGAGCTACTTCGAGTTTAATTTCACTGATTATTAACTTAACATAACCTCATATTTTACTGTCCAAACCAAGAAGAACAATACAACAACAACAACAACAACAACAACAACAATAATAATAATAACAACAAGAATAACAATAACAATAATAATAATAATAATAATAATAATAATAATAATAATAATAATAATAATAATAATAATAATAATAATAATAATAATAATAATAATAATAATAATAATAATGTCCTTTTCATCTGACATTCACATGGATTGTAGTATTTCTTAGACATCCTCTAGTAATTATATGGCATTGACTACCATTTTCCACGGCTTCATTTGCGTTTCTTTACCAATAGGTGGCAGCACTTTACTATCCAATAGCGGTTGAACTGCTGTTTCGTCTCCTGTGGCGCTGAGGAGACACGGACAATAAGCAGATATTGGCTTGGATATTGGATATTGGCTTATAATGAAATCGTACATTTCACCTCTTGGATTATATAAATAGTGATTGATAATATTATAAAAGTCTATCTGGAAACACACTTTATAATATTTGGTGTTTAATTGTTTAATTTGACTAATTATCTTTGTTCGATTTTGGCATTATTATTATTTTATATTGTTATTCATTATTTCAACATTATTTCCCCACCTCGTTTTTTAACACGAGACAGATGAGAGGGAAAGAGCAAAGGCCACTGGCTCCCAAAACGGCATCTCTTTGTTGTCTCGTACCTCCACGTTGAAACAGGACCACAGCTCGGCAAGACCTGAGAGGTGTCATGTGACTGCATCTGCTCTCTGTTGTGGCAAGATAACCACGCAACAAGGGAGGGAGGGAGAGAGGGAGACACACACACACACACACACACACACACACACACACACACACACACAGTGAGAGAGAGAGCGAGATTGCTGCTATAAGATTCCCTCCACACATCATCAGCACCAAAACTCGCGCTCCACTCATCCATCTCCATCTCTGCTGCGCACCCGATTCTGCGTAAAAAGAAATCAACGGTTCCCTCTCACATTTGTAGTCAGATGAACGGTGCAGAGGTGCATCCCTCGGTCAACAGCCTACTTGGCCTCTGTTAAGTTGATTATGGTCACAACCCCCGCGGTGCCAAGGTGGAGCCGCCGCGCGTATCTCGGATCGGTGCGCTCCTCCAGGGGCTGGGATGCGCACCGGGCACCTCCCGCTTCTTGCCGAGTTTTGGGTCTGAGCAGGAGTCGAGCGCAGCCCCGGGGCGCCGAAGCAGGAGGACCCAGTCGACCCGGAGCAGAATGCCGGTGATGAGAGGGCTGCTGGCCCCACAAAACACCTTCCTGGACACCATCGCTACCCGATTCGATGGCACTCGTGAGTACCAAGCAGCTGTCTGGTGGACTTTACCACTCAGCATACAATCACACAATGTTCTTGGAAGGCTCACTTTAACATGGACAATGGAAAGTCACTGGAGGAAACAAATTCACCCCAAATTTGTCACATTTCATTTAATGTGCAACTTTACCAGATGTCTCTTGCTTATTAAATGAAATTCGTAAATAGTTTGTTACTGACAGTAACCTGGTTTTGATTTCAATATGTCTTCTTATTCAGCAATTCAGTGTTCCTAATAGCATTTAAGGTCGTAAAAGCCCACTGTGGCTTTATGACCGGCTGCATTCATGTCCTCCGTGCACCATTGTGGCCACATGGTGCCTATTGTGTGCACATGCTCAGGTTCCACTGAATTGGTGACCAGACTGAGAAGGTGCAATTCAGTGTGTGAGCCTCCAGTTTGAGCTTTTGTCCTGATGAGCAGACACAACCCCCACATTTACTCTGGCTGGATCATCTTAGAACGGAGGATGCCCAGATACTTTTTTTTTTCTTGGCAAGGGTGTCTTGCTAACAGATGCGATGAGCAGCCCGTGTGTGTTTGGGCCCATGCTGGGTAGGTGGGTGGGTGAGAGATGCTTATATTGCTTGGGTGTTTTCATCTCTCCTTCTGTGATTATTCAGTCTGTATGACTTTGTGCAAGTGGGGTCCATTCAAGGTTGTTCCAGACCAACTCCTCTCCTCCTCTCCTCCTCTCCTGCTGCTCAGTTTTAGTTGTAACTTTGAAGGTGAGTTGTGTCCTGACATTATCTGAGAGGTCAAAAGGGGAAGGATTGTTTGTCATCCCACTATTTTCCCTTTTATTTGTCAATTGTTGACAACTCTACTGCTTCTTCTTCACTGTGAGGCATAATTATGTAGTCCTCCTTATTAGATAGCACACACATCCATCCACCACATACAGCACTCACAGGATGGTGACAGACAAATAAAGCAGTAGAATAGAGATGATCCTATTGTTTTTCATGTTTTGTTCTGTAGATGAGCCATCATCATGTCAAGAAGTGGTCTGAGCCTTGCGATTTCCCTCTTGAGTGTCTAAAACACAGGCCTTCCATCTGCAGAGGCGCTAATAATTATACATCTGCCTGTGCAGTCATTGTAATTAAGTTGTATGGATGTGAAGAATTCATGGTGGCCTTTCTGCCTGTCGGGGGCGGGGGAGGTGTGTAGCTATAGTGATGGGAGGAGGGGAATTAAGATAAATGTAAATGGGTCCTGCTGAACATGCAGTCATGTGTTTTTACATGACGTGGCATCAGACCTTCAGTAAGGCTCAGAAGGCCAGTACTATTTGAGATATTTTCGGTCGATACCACTGTTGATTTATTGTGACATCAACTAAATGAGGTACTAACTCATTATTACCTTGTGGATGTTCTATTAGGCTCTGACATTTCTCTCAGAACCACTGTATAGCTGTTTCAATCAGTTCACGTAAATTTCAGAGTCACCACAAAATGTAAATGTGCGTAATCATTAATACGCATGTTTTTCTTTAGTGATACAGATTCTGACAAACTCAGCTCAACAACGTACTGATATTGCACATTGATTTATCAGTCACTCCTCACTTATCTCTATGTAGGGAGTTTAATATAGAGATGCATATCATCAGCAAAATGAAAAACAGCAGTGCTGTACTTGGGCTGTCGTTTTTGGTTACTGATCATTGTTTGGGCCCTAGCTTTCACAATACATTGTGGTAGTTTAAAGTAGTAGTTTTAACTTTAAATTGACTGTACATTTGTACTGTCCTGTACTTTTAATTCTGCATGTAATTTATTTTTTAATTACATTGAAATCAGAAATGCCAATATTAAATGTAATACATACATGGATTCCTATTGTTTCTCTATTTTTGCATGTAACTGTCTTTTTGCTCTTTTTATTATTATTACCTACACACATCTTATTTCATACTTGCGCTACATTTTGCTATTTATATTTGTATACTTGGTTGGAGCAGCTACAACAAACAGATCATTAATTATCATTTAATAATGCATTGCAGATTCCAATTCTTGATGCTTCAAACAACATCTCACAGGTGGATTGTTTGAGTTTGAAGTTTGAAGTGAAATGTAGGAAAAATTACAAGTGAAAACACACAGACACAGATGTTGAATGACAACCTGAACTGCTGCAATGGCTCAATATGCTTTTGTAAAAAGATACCAAAATAGCGGGCCATTGAATTTGTTAATGGAATTTATTCTTTTCAGTAAAACGAGAGTACGGGAAGTTCCACCATTAACCTCATGCATAGTCCAATCAATGTCCAGTCACTGCTGTGCCCCTCAGAAAAGGCAGCAGCTGTGTGCAGCTAGATGAATCAATTGGTCCTATTAATTGATTGGGTCTTTCGCTTGATCTTAATCAGGTTAGGGCCTGAGCCTGACTCCTCATGTTGTCATGTTCAGGCGGACAGTCCCTGTAAGCGGCCACCTGCCTGCCAGCAAACTTTCTTTTATTGTGCTTTATTCTTGTAATACAAAATAGGATTGCAGGTATGAAAAATGGTCTGACGTGATAAAAATCAATTATTGTCTGAGCTGAACTGTCCTTTGCTGATCATTTTTACTTGTGTGCACAGTGTCATGACATCATTGCTGAGCTTTTAGTCGTATTTCCCGGACAACTGCCCTCTTTATTGAGTCAGTCATTATGTTGGCAGTTTCACAGAGACGTAACTATTTTACAAAGTCTGAACTGCAGTAAATGAATTCATAGTAGAGGCATAAACAGAAGTCTATAGGATAATGAGCATCATACAACATCAGACTTTACTAAGGCAGTTTTCCTGACTTTGCACAACATTCTCTATGCCCCAAACCTCATTTACTCCAGAGCAGCAAGATCTATCACTCATGATCTGTTCAGTTCTCTCGGAAAAAGGTGATTACGAGACGAGGTAATTTGACAGAAAGGGTGTAGATACCGTCACATTACCTCGTCTACACCCTCCATCCCTCCCCAAGTGTTTTATTAGTTACCTCCCACTCTGCACATCGCTCTGTGCATTTGTTTCATATGTGTAAAAATGAGTTTACATGGCTGCAGGATGAAAAGCCGTCACCACCTCTTTGTGCCTGTGTTTGTTTATCTGTGTACATCTGTGCCTGTGTATGTTTGACAGCACAGATTAACGCTGAAGCAGTGCCGGGTCTCAGGTGTGTGTTTCCCCTGTGACACTCTGTGCTAAAACCCCCGAGAGACCTTTGGTCAGGTGGGAACAGATATAATGATACCGCCGTTATGTTATTATGTTATGTGGTTCTGATTAAATGGTTAGAATGGAAATCATAATGTGGTGAGGGTTAGTAGTTATGATGTTAATCATGACGACCGAACTGGGTTAGCATTTGCTAATTATTAATTAGCTCTGAGCACAATGTGCAGTTAAGCTTTATAAGAAATAGAGATGTGTCCATTTTCATTGTCAATGGCATTAACATAGGTAAAATATGTAACTATTTTTGTAGTTTAATATCAATTTTGTATTTATGGAGAAGTTGATAATCAAGCATTGGAGAACTTACTTGATAAATAACTCTACAGGTGGATACAGTTCTTTTTTAAGAATCACATGCCTACATGTCTACTAATCTGCCTGACACATATATGGATGAACATACACATTCTCTTTCACACACATTCTTTCTCAAACGCACACAACCCTACACACACACGCACACACGCACGCACGCACGCACACACGCACACACGCACACACGCACACACGCACACACGCACACAAACAAAACCACACAGACAGTCAAATATCATTGACAATAGCTGTCTATTACAGATAATCTGAT
>CAAKHB010007167.1:31605-45978 GCA_901007665.1 Aeoliscus strigatus | reverse complement strand
TTCCATCATGCAGTCATTCTACAGAGGCTCCACTGAGAGCATCCTGACCAGCTGCGTCACAGTGTGGGACGGTCCCTGCACCGTGTCCTGCAGCGCATGGTGAGGGCTCCCTCCCTCCCCTTCTGGACATTTACCACACCCTGCCGTCGGGGAGAAGACTCCGGAGTCTCCAGGTCAAGACAAGCAGGCTCAGGGACTGTTTCTTCTGAACTCAGGACTGCACATTCCACTAATAATTCTACCTTGTGCCGTGGTTGACTGTTGTCTACTTATTTTATGTCTCTCTTGTCCTTTCCCACTTAATGGTACGGTTAAATTTAGCTAATTTAGTTCGTAGATTTATCAAGTCAGTTCTTAACTTATTACACTATTTATATTATAGATAGTAGTTAATTTATGCACTATTTGTACTTTTTTGTACCGTGTGCACCATGTGAGATCTGTATCTATTATACTGTATATCACACATATACAGTATATTTGACAATAAAGCTGACTTTGTGATGAAACTGTCAAAGTCATAACAATTTCAGTTTTCTAGCTTCTCTAATCAGCAGTTTTCAGCTGTGACTAACATAACTGCACAGCTGTTTTGTCATCCTCAGTTAGTATTTTAACACCATTAGCGAACACAATGTTGCATGAGCACACAAGAGTGATGACCTGACTGGCTTCTGTCCATACGATTAATTTAACGTTCTCTGGACAAAAAACAACAACAAAAAAAAAACAGTACTTTTCTTTAAAAAATAAGGACATTTCTAAATGACCTCAAACTTTTGAATGGTAGTGTAGCTGGGAAAAAGAAATGTTAGAACCAAGAATTCAGCTTCTCTTCTCTTCTCTACCTTAGCTACAAATTCCTTCCACATCCGGTTTGACCTGCTCTGTCCTATTTCACAAACTGTCAAAAGCATTTTCATTCACAATTCAGACGTCCAGTCGTCTCTGCTCTCACATTATCTGATCCTGTCCTTTACTGTCCTTTTCAACATCACAGCATCTGCGCTTGTTCTCCCTAACCGTCACTACACATTCCTCAGTTACTCACAGAAGCCCATTTCACATTCCAGCCCACAGTCCAGTATTCTCCAAACTTGTCAATGTTCCATACTTTTCCAAAATAGAATAAGGAATGTATCTATGAATTTTCTGAGTTTCTAGCAGACATTGTGTCAAAATATGATCCGCTCTTGATTTGTGGAAATTTTGCGCACACCTTGGATGTTGTTATCTCACTCGGGCTGCCAGTCTCCCTCAAAGAGATTACTGAGAGTGCTATCTCAGATCATTTCCCTATTGTTTTTGAACTGGCAGACCCCCAACCAGTCAGTCATCACTCCCTCCACGTCCGATGAATTTACTGCTGCTTTGAGGAAATCACAGCTTTTTATCTTGAATGACTTGGAAATGGTGGAAAGGAACAAAATTCTGCTGAAACACACCGTAACACAGTGTGTTCCAGTCGTCATAAAGGGGACTTAGCTCAAATGGTACAGTGCTCACTTAGCATGTGAGAGGTAGTGGGATTGATGCACACGTTCTCCAATGCTTTTGGATTCTTTGCATTATCTTGCTGACTCGTCAGTTCAGAACTGAAGAAGCTTCTCGGATGAGTGGCGAAACGTCAAGTAAGCCAGAAGTCCAGTTGCCTACGATTTAACCCAGCAAGATACCATGACCTGGATCACTGAGAACCTTCAAAGACTTAAAGATTCTTTGCATTGCTACTGAGAGTGGACTTTGGTCAATCGACCATAAAAGGTGGGACAAAGCCTGAGACAAGGGCTGAGTCTTAAATCGCATACGTCCCTCGGTACACTTGTTTATAGTACATTATGCAGACTACGTACGTATTCGCTAAGTGCACACATTTGGGTAGTGTACAGGGTAGCACTGTCTCAAGTCAAGCGGTGCTGTCGCGCACTTACTGGAAATGACGTAAGTTTCAACATTCTTCTACTTTTTGAAAGGTCTAGCCTCATTGACAGCGCATTTCATAAAACGAGCAGTTGTTTATTTTCATTAGGGTGTACTTGTATAAAATATAGTGGTACACTATATTTTCTCTCACTCAGTCCGCGTGGACGCACTTGAACACACAAATGCTCAGTTTGAGAATGGATGTACATGATTTGTGAGACAGCCCTTGTCTCTGCGTACCTCTTATAGTCGACTTACTAAAGTCCACTCGCAAAGGATCCAAAAGCACTGGAGAATGTGGGCATCGATCCCACTACCTCTCGCATGCTAAGCGAGCGCTCTACCATTTGAGCTAATTCCCCTCCAAGAAGACTGCGGCCATTGTACTCCAGCTGCGTGGGTTCGAACCCCGTACTTGTCGATTTAAGTTTCGTTTTTTGCATTTTCTTCATTATCAAAAACATCATTTCTTCAGAGATACTTGAGGGTTGTGTAACATTTGTTCACTAAAGCCAAATTTTAACCACAGTTTGTGGATGAGGGTTGAACCACCCTTTCTTTCATTTCCCTGAAGGAGTCCTCCAAAGGGATAAATAAAAGTAAATCTGAATCTGACATTTCTTGTCTGTGAAGGTTCTCAGTCTACCAGGTCATGGTATCTTGCTGGTTTAGTTCGTAGGCAACTGGACTTTTAGTTTGCTTGAAGACGTTTCGCCGCTCATCTGAGAAGCTTCTTTCGTTCTGAACTGACTAGTGGGGAGTTCTGCTACTAATACTAAGCTGGGTCTCTCTTTCCCCCTCCATCCCGAGAATTTCCTCTCCATCTTCCACTCCACCTGACTTTATTGCTCCTTTTAGACAAAAATCTGCAAAGCCAAGAACAGAAAAGTGGTTGGATGGCGCCACCCGTGTCATCAGGCAATGCTGCAGGCAGGTGGAATGCAAATGGAAGACTTTGTTGACAAAGTAGAGTGGGCCAGAGGAGACAGCAGACTGTTACTATAAACGTTGATAAGGATTGGCTTGTCGCCCAAACTCATTGTGCTGTGGTCGACCAGCTTGAATCGGTTTCTCCCCTTCTCGAATGTCGTAATGAAATCACTGAAACCTACAAATTGCCCATTGGATATAAGAACTGGAAATAATACTGTTGGGCCCAGTTTTCTGGGGTTTGTCATCTCCTGCCTTAGTTTAGGAACTGTCCCAGCTTCTTTTAAACATGCTGTGGTCAACCCCTTCTTAAAAAACCTTATCCTGACCACACAGTGTTCAGTTTTAGACCTGTGTCACATTCCACTCTAAGGTGTTAGAAGAAGCTGTTCTTATACAATTACAATATATATAAGATATATATAATCGCGCCGTCTGTGGATGCCAAGTGCCCTGTTGTCTTAGTCCTGCTTGATCTCACAGCGGCCTTTGTCGATTCCATTCAGTCCTACTGTCACGTTTGAAGAACTATGTAGGTGTCCACGGCCCTGCACTGAAGTGGTTTACATCAAAGATAGAGGAACCGTGTTTACTGCAAGTTGAGGGGACAGCAGATGGCAAACATGATGTCAAACAGTACGTCATACTGGATTTGTGTCCCATGTGATGGTTCCTTTGTAAAATCACAGACAGATATTACACCAGTGTCACAGAGACCATATGTTTCCTTTAGCATTTTAGTATTCAGTTGTTATGTTTGTTTTCAATCACAATCAACCTTAGAATGCTGTCGTGAACTGAGGATGAAGATGCATGTATACCAGATTCTCCAGAGATAAAAGCAGAAGGTGAAGTGTTGGATGTCCTTTGGATTAATTACATTTGATGTCCATCTTCGCCTCGTCTGTTACTCTTCCTTTGCTGAGTTCTGTAAAACTGTGGAATGTGTGAGATTGGGTGCAGATGAACACAGGGAATATTCAGGCTGGATGTCAGAGAAGGCTATTGTGCGGATGTAAAGATACATTCACTTTGATCATGATGAATGTTCAGCTGACGCTACCTTCCTTTTTCTCTCCAAGGAGAGTGTAAGGAAAAAGGCAGGCGATGTTTGAAGTCTTGTAATCGGGCGGGGCAGGGGGAATTTGAGCTTGGCACTGTAACTTGGATAACTTACCTCTTGAGGCAAATGCTCGAAGAAATCCATTCATAAATTCAACGATTTTAAATCTAAATTGTCATATTTAACATGTTTATTTAAACTCCAGTAAACTCCAGTTCTTGTTGTAATAAGTACATGTCATGCTTGACCTATGATAACTACAAATATATGTGTTTTATATGTCAACGATCATCAGCAGAACCTTAAAACGACACACAAAGCTAAATGATTGATGCAGAATCCACAGCGACACGTCCCCTAACCCTCTATTTTGAAATAATCAACCATCCTAAACCTTCCCTTCTTACCAATAATACAAATGTCAAAGTTCTGTATTAATATGCCTCTTCAGCCAAGAGCAGCCCATCTCCCCTGGTGAGCATTTGCCATATTTATGAATGTCTGTGTCCACACAGGCAGCGTTATTCTCCCAGTTGTTTATGTGCATCCGTTTGATCAAGAATATCTGGAGCTTTGACTGGACAGCTGGACACGGTCGTCCCCCTTTTTCCCTGTTTAGGTGCAATAATGCTTTTGGTTTTCTCCGGAATGATTATCAGTCACAAGGAGTCTGACTGCTTCAAGCCAGACACACGCCAGACCAGACTATAAATGAGCCCGAGCAAAGCTCCCTTCATTCTGGAGCTGTGAGGCAGAAATATGAATGCTTAATGTTGGTGATTTTATGGAGAGATTGGGATCTATATTTAGCTTAAGTCACTCAGCACATCACTGAATCAGGGGATGAGTGAGCCGGACCAAATTTCAATTTCTGCCTGACACACAGTTATTGATCATACTCATCTTTTCCACTGGTTCGCAGTGAGGAGAAGGCGTGCTTGGCTTTATTCAGCAGCCCACAGAAATATGGAGAGAATATCAGGTCACCAGCCGTTTGGACAGAGTGCTGTTCCACTCCACTGCAGCCAGTCGATGTCGTGGAGGTGTGACTTACTTACGAGACCATCGGCTACAGGCTGTTGTCTTCTTGTTGAGGTGTCTGTGAGGGTGCTCGTTCATCAAGGTCATCGTAACGTGAGTGTTACTGTAGACTTGCTTAAAGACATTTAACCTCTAATCCAAGAGGCTTCTTCACTTATAGCAATAGTTCCAGCATGTTCACGCTAAATGATGTATTATATATAATTATTATTCTCACTATGAATCCACTTTCATAAAGGACTGTCGCTCTGCATACCAGCTGACCTTCAGCTATCGTCACCTTGCACAATAGCACAGAGACTCGCTGTTCACTCCTGTTCATTTTCTAAGGACAGAGAGACAGATTTCATATTGTGTGGACAGCAAAGTCCATGAAGACAATTGGTCATTTGTGACGCTGGATCATACAAAGAAATGTGAAATTGGAATCAGCAACTACAGATCAGAGAACATTCCTTTTGGAGAATGATTCAGTGTAAACTAGTCAACACTACAACAAGTCATTGCTCCTATATATAAAAAAGTGTTAAGAAATTGGACTGTACTTCATGGGCATCAGTTTGGTTTGAAATGCGGTGGGTACAGACATGCCCCCATCCCACCCCGCCACACGCACACTCAGCTCAGCAAGGCTTCCTGAAGTTTTGAAATGCACCAAACTCCACATGGACGTCTTGACATTTTATAAATCTCACCACTGAATGACAGAAATGTCATGAATGAGGGTCTACGACAGAGGGTGTCGTATTGTCAGGACTGTGAAGTCCATCGAGACAATTGTAATTGTGATTTTACAATTATACAAATAAAATGGAATTGAATCGAATTGAACTGATTATCACAAATCGTCATTGTTCTCGGTCAGTTTGAACCGTTAAAGGTCGCTCTGAGCTCACGTTCAGTGTGTAAATCCATCTACATCGTATCAGTTCAGACATTGTGTCCTGCTCCGTCTCTGTTCTCTCGCTTGTCTGTGACCTACTGGGACTGTGTCATGGAAAAGCACCATGATTGCACACTATCGTCATAGTTTCATATCGGTTATAAAAACAAAAAAACAAAAAAAAAGTGTCGCATACAAAATGAATGAATGTTGGTGAATTGGTGGGGACGTACATGTATGCAGCACCACCTGAAATCGATGCCTATGCTGTACTGTATTGTGAATTGGATACTGTGATACTGTAACATGTAGCCTTATTGAGAATGACTTTAAGCAGGTGGTATGAGACCAAACAAAACTGAAAACTGTTGAACCGTGGGTGGACTGAGCATTTTCAGCCAGAGTAAACAGAGCTGAATAAATGTGGGCAAAGTGATGCAGTGCCTGGATTTTTAATCTGATGCCAGTGAGAGTTGTTTGTTCAATTAATGTCACATTCATTCAGGTTTGTCCCTCTACTCAGTGGAACTTTATCAAGTACAAAATACTGCTTTGATTAATGACGTTTAATCACTTGAAAAATACTTCCACTTTTAAACATCTCTGCAGAACATTGTCCGTTTATGCGGATATACTGTCCACTTATGGAGAGATATTAAGCAGACAATGATCAATGCCTTCATTAGCGGCACAAAACAGCTTTCATGGATGAAGAACTGTTCGAGCATGAAGACCATGTTGATCCACCCCCTGTGCTGGTGATTAGAGATGTCACACCATAAATAACAGCACAAGTCAGAACACCACTGGTGGAACTCAAGCTGTATATGAGTGTATATAGCTATCATATATATATATAGCTACCACTGTATAAATGACAAGAAAGGAATATACTATATCTTGCCGGCTGAGGTTAAAACAAGGTGTAAACCAAACTTCTTTTTTATTCTTTGCCTAGTTGTGGAACTAAGGTTTGAATGTTTTGTAGCGTGAGCTGGAAATCAGCTGTGGATCTATCGATAGCCACACAGACACAGGGAGAGAGCATGAAAACTCCTCACAGAATGAACCAGGGACCTTCTTGCTATGACGCGACAGTGTTAACCACTGAACAACAGCCCTTGAGCTCATTAACGATGAGTTTAGAACCAATCACCTTGGCCCATTTAATATAGGCAGGCGCACCGCCACTCATAACCACCCTAAAATGAACAAGACACTGCCATTGACTCATTTCCGTCTGTGTGATAACGTCACCCTGTTGGTGCTCTGACTGGACGTAGTACTGTCCAACTGTGTGCGGTGGTATTTTGCTGTGCACCCGTAGGTGCTGCCCCTTGAGTTGGGAAGATCAACAGCTAGTTTCCATCCAGACCCACATGTTTCTATATGTGGGTTTGGATTTCCAGGCTAGACTTTTGTAAAAGTTTTCATTTTCTTCTAAACTAATATGTATAATATGTGCTCACTAGCGCTGGCCAACAACTTTTTCTGCTGCTATTTTTCCTCCCCCTGATAAACGAGGGAGTCGAGAGGGGTTAAGATCTCCATCTTTGCCACAAGATTTCGTTCGATGTAAATGTGAATAGAAAGAGACATTTAAATGCAATCAGGTCAACAAAGGTTCCTCCAGGCATTTCCTCCTAAGAACACACAGATAGGGAAATAACTCAGAGTGCAGCTAGATACATTATCCCTCTTTACCGTTCTATCCCTCGGCTCTCCTACACTTTAATCGTTTATTAATTTCCCTTGTGGTCTGAGAGAGGGCATCATGGTCTGAATTTTATCTTTTTGAAAATACTTTAAAAACTGCCAAGATCAGAGGATTGAAATGTCACTTTCAGGAAAGAACACAGACGACGGAGCTTTCATCACAGCCACATACACCACAGACTGGCAGAAAATTGCAGCGGTGGTATCGAAGTTCATATTGTTCTCCAGATTGTCTCATGAACACTGAGAAAAAGCAAGTTGTTCAGATGTTGGCACGACCCTAAAATGTAAAAAGCACATTTTTATTTATAAAGCACACTTTTCACACATGTTAACAATGAAACACAGAAAACAGCGGGGTATCCCCACAAACTCATACACACACACACACACACACACACACAGACACACACGCATGCACACACGTATACATTCCCACACACAAACCCAGTGGTGGGCCGTGCATTTCGCACCCAGGCCTTCAGTCGCTATAGAAACCATGTTATTATGCAGAAATTCAGTATAAGGGGCTGTTGCATCACGTAGGTAACTCATGTGGACAGAATAAATGACTTTAATGAAGAAATAAGGTTCACAAGTCTCATACAACACGCATAAACACATACACATAAGAGCATCAGTAATGATCTCGTAAAACTGAAACATTTAGGAAAATCAAAAATCAAATAAAAAAAAAATCAAAAGTTCTTCTGTGGGCTACAGAGAAGTGCTAAACCTAACTATAACCTAAATAATCATTAAATGATTTACAAAGGATATAAATCACACACATATTTATTTAAAATGACTGTGTCAAACATGAATAATGCTACTGTAAAATAAAAAAATACAAATAAAAGGAATGAATAAATAAAATAATAAACTAAAAAATACAAACAGTGTCTTTATCTTTTTATCATTTTCTTTAACTTGGACTAGATTAGGTGCGCACAGCCCTGATTCAAAGAGGAAACTATTCCATCAGGGAGCGATGATCGTCACCAAGCTAGTTGTTGTTCCTCACAATAGTCCATGATCAGTGACCGAATAGAAAACCACAGTTATCACTAATTCACTACATAAAATTATAAATGTATAATGATGAGAAGGAAATAAAAGTGTCACCTCTGAAAGAATTCCAGAGCACAGACTGCCTCCTCTTGATATTGAAGGGGGACTGTATAGTAGATTTGACTGGCTAACACAGCAGCCAGTCAAAAAGAATGGTGTGATGTGTTCAGATATGACACGACCCTCCAGGGTGACCTGTTCTACCTTAAACTCCAACTAATCACCAGAGTAACTATTACCTGCTGTAAAACACTGAAATGGCATGCAGTATTTAAAACACATGGCAAGAAAGAGAATGTAAAGTTACATCTGCATGAAGGACCAGCCCTGCTCTCTCCAAACTCTGACATGAGCAGCAACAATGCAAAGACCCAGCTCTGTATTGTCAGTATGGAGAGGACATCTTTGACCTCTTTGTTTTTAGGTTTTCCCCTGAAGAATTCTGTGATGGCTCTCCCACATTCCTCCATACTAAGTTCCAACCCCCGAAGCACATCGATGTCTCAAAGCAACTCAGCATGGGTGTCGAATGAAAAGATGGAAAGTTTTCTTCAACTCTGCAATAAGGAGTACAAATATTATACTTCTTCACCCCATGATGTTTACTTGATCATGTGCTTGTTTTGTTCCTATGCGCAGACAGCAGTGATGTGCAGATGTCAGCACTAAGTTTCCTCTTTTCTCTAACAAGCTTGTACGTGTGTGGATCCCTCAAGAAATCTTTCTTTACTTCACAAGGCCGATCGTTATTGTCAACCCCCCCGTATGTCCCGATGGACTCCTGCCAAATGGAACATGATGAATCCAACCCCTTTTTCATTGTAAGCACAGACACATATGTAAACATGCACACGCCCACGGGAGGTTCACACACACAGATACACTATGCAGCTATGCAGGAAAGAGTGCATATGAAATGTCTCAGCGGGCATAAAAAAATCATTCAACCAGAACCCCAAGGTGTCAAAGAAAGATTTTCTTTTGTTGTCAAGCAACAGCATTTACTTCCTGTTTACAGATTCATATATTTATCCTTTGTTTGAATGATCCCATCCGCTGCCCTGACTCGTCACAAGCCCCAGCGATGACACATTCTCTTTATAATCTGTGTGGCAGGCTTCAGTGAGAATTGTTAATTATTAATTTAAACCTTTTTCATGTGCAGAGGAACAAAACACACACCACATAGTCTAAAGTCTCCCTTGTTGATAGAAAAATACAATGTTTTGCAACGTTTCAAACAGACCATCAACTGAACAGCCTCTTTTTTTCCTTTCATTTTGTGCCAGTGAGTTCTAAAGGTTGATTATCATTTATAGATGGTGTTTGCCCCAGTAACTGGATTTGGACTGTGCTTTGGGGTAGCAAGGACACGCCAGCACACAGGTGCGTGTGCATGTTTTGTTTTCTTTTTTACCAATATAATGTAATGAGAAAAGACACATGGGAATAACTGCATGAGTTATGTTCAAGAGTAATGACGCATGGTTCACTTAGTTAGATTTAGTCATTTAGTTCATACCAGAAATGGTGGCATTTGTATAATATGGAAAGATATGGAAAAATCGAAGAAATTAGAAATCATCCGTGCCTTTAATAATGAAGGAAATTCATCACTGAAAACGCTGAAATTGAATGAGCCTCTTTAGCTTTACGTACAAAATGTCAATTGTGTGGCAATATGCATGCCAGGCTTGGGCTGAGTCAGAGCACAATAATCAACTAAATGTCACAACCCTGGAATTAATATTCCTAATGGTTTAAGGTTGTTTTCAAAGAAATGTGTGCCATGTATAACAATTATTCACTGTGCTACCCGCAAAGGGAAAACATAACAAAGGTCCCTGCTGTGTCACTCAGTGTGAGCTTGTCAGATAGCAGATGTCAGAGGACACAGGATGCCCTTGGCGTTGCATGGAGATTGATGACAAACACTGTGCAAGTGAATGTGTTTCTGCAAGAGTGAAGCCTGCACGAATCTGGGAGAAGCACCTCGGTGCAAAGACCAACCTCCTAGCTTGTATCCATCCATAGCTTCATCCACAGATTCATAGCTATGATGTGCAACATTTACCCAGCAGTCAGTCCATGGACATGTAACTGCACAGAAAAATGTTGCATTATATAGCAAGACAGAGAGATTTGTGGTGAAATTTGGTTCGGCTAAGCCCAGAAAATCAGGCAACGAGTGTTAAACCTTTCCAGCTCAAGGGGTGGCACCAACGCGTGAATATCAAAATAGCACTGCGCGCAATTGGGCTGCCCCCCCACAGGCTCTGAACCAGCTGATATCAGATAGACCTATGTGGCTGGTCTTAACTGCTTTGGCCATACAGTAGTTAATGAGCTCCAAGGTCATACCCAGATGACCTTCAAAAACTACACCATCACGGACCAGATGTGGAGATGAAACTTTATCCACAGCTTCTTTCCAACGTGTACTGCAAAACATGCAAAACATTAGTCCCACAACTAAACAAAGAGGATACAGAATATGCCTTTATTGTCATGTGGTGTGATAGAACCAGGCACAAATCCAAATTAGCTGGTACATCCGCATTTTCAAATGAGGATGGGTTCACTTCCCAGTAAATCCACTGGTGAAATACAGTCTTTGTCTATGAATACTGGAGGTTCTTGAGCCATAACAATGTCTGTTCCATTTTAGATCCATTTGAAATCAGTCCATCTGTCGTTACCATTCATTCTGCTGTACAGGACGTAATTGTACAGGTCCAAGTGGCAGCTGACAAGACTCGCTGGCATATGTGACCAGACAACATCACCACAATGAGCCCGATGGAACAGACTGGGAGCCTTTTAACAGCCACAGCTGGAGCCCTGTGTGAAGAAAGGGGAACTCATAAAAGAAGATCAATGAGGAAAAGGAGGTCCATTTCCCAATTGGATTGGATGAAATGAAGTATTCTGCCTTTTTTAAACCAGGGATTTTGCACAGCAGCGATAATCCGGCAATTTATGCCCGATTACTTTACAGTCTCTGTGTATGACGTGAGCGGTATACAAATGTGCACCTGCAAATGTAATCATACGCTTTACTGTAACTATGGCACCTAGAAATCTTGTTACCACCAATACAAATGAAAAGTAATTCTTCACCTGGTACCTTGTAGTATGCAAATGTGTCAGCTACTTTGCCTGTGATAAGATGGTGGATGCAACAGTCTTTTCTAGTCACTATATGAGTTGTGCAAGGAAAAAACTCTCAACCGACATGATTTGAACACATACCTTTCTGATCTGAAGTCAGACTTGCTACCGTTGCACCACAAGGTCTGCGCTGATTGAACGGTCCTTTACGTTTGTGCCACAAACCCAAAGATGGACTGTTGTGTGTGAACACGATATTATGGAAAACAGAGTGAAGGAAGAAGTCCGCAGACCCTTTTTCAGAATGGAGATAGAACATGTATTACCTATTTCACCCCCCAATGTCTTTGACTTCAACACGTTAACCTGCTGGACTAAATGAGTCAGAAAATCTGTATCAGTAGCAAAGTCATAAATCCTCTTTCAGTCCTTAGTGGTTCGATCAAATACCTTTTACTGATACTCTCTCTGCAGTTTTTACTGACTCGGCCTGTGAGGGGAGATGCTCAGCAGAGGGGATCAGTATCTACAGTGGTGACATTCTTCCAGGCCTTTTAAAGTGATCAAGTCAAGACTTTTGAATAAAATCCAAAACAGATGGTAGAAGCCTGCAGCAATGCAGGAGTCTTACTCAGCAAAGTAGATGTCTGACGAAGTTTTCTGTGAATACATTGAAACTGATGCACACCAGGGTCATTATTAAGAGATTAAGAGTGACCTCTCCTGTCTGAGCTCTGAAGTATTTCAAGATGTGAGGTGTACAAACACACACAAGACAAAGACAATGTAGTTTCAGCTCTGCGGTGTAAATGAGCAGACATAAATAAACAAATATCTCAAATAACAAGAAAAAAACATCAATACCACCTTCTACTACGGTTAGGTCAAATCGTAGGCAACTGGACTTTCTAGTTTGCTTGAAGAAGTTTCACCGCTCATCTGATAAACTTCGTCTGCTACTTAACTTTTTTTTTTTTTAAACCACAGTGGCAGCCAAATTTGTGTCATCATTACATCCACAATTATATTCAGTACACATCATGTTGATGATTGAATATGAAATGGAACAGACAATGCAACAGAACACACAGTGCATCATTAGGTCAGTGTTGGGCTGCTGAGTCATGCTAAAGCTCATGCACGTAAATGTGTCAAGTGTCACTTAAGTCATATTTGGTCAAAAGTAAACTGCTGTAAAGTTGTTCTTTTGTTTTGTTTTTCCTATGAAAGAGCATTGAAAGAGTTTATTGCTGTGTTCATCTTCTGATGTACTGTGTTGAGATCCATGGCTGCTGCTGGATGAGCTCACTGCATTTTAATGACATTTAAAGCGTGTCAAGAACCATCTTGAGAAAGCACAGATATAAACTACTTTAAATCACATTTCACATTCACATTTCTTCGGTTGAAGCTGTTTTCTCCATAATTGATGAATTTCTGTCCCACATTTGACTTAAGAGAGCAACGACAGTCTCTTCCCAACCTCAAGAGAAAATCTGATCGAAAGCGTTTATTTGTATTTTTATTGAAATTGCCAGTTGTAGTGAATATTAAGTCTTTTTAAAAATCATATTCATTTGTATTACAATTTTGAGTCACTGAAGAATAATGGATTTACCTGAAAGTCATTCATTTCACATGTCACTTTGCATTAGACAAAGTTGTCAGTGAAGCATGGGATCCAGACTTGTCATCTTCGGTAAGAAAACACAGTTCTGTTCATCCTCCAGCTCAGAAAATGTCTCTCCTCTGTATCTCCAAGAATGCAGACCGTAATTCCGTGACGGTATACAGATGGTGTAGGTGTAGCGAGCTGCTTGGAAACTTGCATTGAAATGACAATGTGCAGAACAAAATAGTGTGCATGGACTGTGTTTTGTGAACGTGTTGCATGTTTATATGGTCTGACAAGTGTGTCCCAAATGATACCGCAGGCTTTGCTAAGGTGGATTGACAGAATTTCATGAGACACTATGATGCAACATATTATCGACCTTTCAGAAAGGGGCTTAAGGTAGAAAAAGGGAAATAATGAATTCTAATTATCCACTGTGGACGTCTATTCCTCTAGACTGCATATTTTTAATATGACTGATCTTATTCTTCAAACATTTTTATCCCATATAACAAGCACTTTTTTCATAATCCCTCCCCTGGTATGACGTGAGCCTTGACTGTGGCTTCAGGGCAAATCACAACAAAATATTTGATATTGTACTTTGTGAAAGTGCCTCATACTCTTGAGAAAATAACACTTCATTGTTAATTTGTCACGACTTGCTAGTTTTAACAAAATTTAACGTCATATGATTCCATCAATGATTTATAATAAGCATTTCTAAATGATTCATGTGCATTGGAAATCTTTTTTTTTTTAATCTTGAAATGATGTTTTGTGGATGAGGGTTTGATGATCGGAGACACTATGCCAGAGAGACAATTGCTTCTTTGGGTAATGAAGGTCATTTAGTTTAACATATTTAACTTTGAATTAAACTGATACAAAATACAGTAATTGCCACAAGGACTCCTTCAGCTCTGCTGATTGTCTTTGTGTTTCTCTCCGCCCTGATCTCAGACTCCATTGACTTCCTTCGGTTTCTCTTTGCCCCTTTCTCACTAATGAGGAACGTGA
>CAAKHB010007167.1:10556-21509 GCA_901007665.1 Aeoliscus strigatus | reverse complement strand
TGTTGGGGGGCCATCAGCCAAACTAACCTGTGCCAGTCAGGTTCTATATGCTGAGCTGTGACATCCTTTACATAGTCCCTATCCCTTTATAGCCCTATCATATATATATATATATATATATATATATATATATATATATATATATATATATACACACACACACACTTGTAATAAAAAATTTGCTTGATTCACTTCAGTCTCCCTGAATGCGATTTCATCTACATGTGCCGACGGCGGCGGCTCGACACTAAAAAAAGTATGGCTAACAGCAGAGAGGAGGCAGATGAGCGGAAGATTTTCAGGGTGAATTTAAAGTTGAGTGTGTGGAAACGCTTTGGTTTTTGTAAAATGGGAGACGTTCTAGACAAGCCTGACCAAACATGCTGCTGAGAGCGTGAGTGTTTTCCTGTGCCAGTGTTAGTTCTACCTTGTGCCGCTTGGTAAGGTTGCACTTTATTTTTGTGCACATGAAAATAAAGGTCACCCTCATCTATCAGGTTGAGTGAACAGTACACTTCCCTGGTACTTCTGTCATTTCACAGAGTACTGAGTGTAAGACAGTGAAAATCTCAAGTATCAGGGACACCTATTTCACCGTCACACTGGCTCAGTTTTTCGCAAAACAAAAATAGTTACTTAATCGATTTCTGGCCCTTGAATGGAGTCGAGTCGTATTGTTCTAGATGAGCCAAATATGGTTCTTGAATCGAATTAGAACCATTGAAAATGATATGAATCGAATCGTTGTGAAAATGAATCATTACACCTCTAGCAAAATGACATTCCCTGCATTGGATAGGAGATGGTGCACCCAATGAGTCACATTATACCCTTCATACCCCTGCCACAGCACTCTTGGACAGCGATCTCCTGATGATGCACACTGAAAAAATTTGTTTTTTTTTTGGCATTTCCATCAGTGTATGGCTGGACTTATGTCTGGGTAAAGTAAGGCACCTTGACCAGTGGAAGTACTGTGCATATACAGTAGCATTAAGATAGCATGGTATACTGAGTTACAAGGTGTCTGATTGTGACCTAGAAGAAAATACTATGCAGAGATGTAGGGTATAATGATTTATTTTCTTCCCCCACATGCCCAAATGTTTCTTCATTTATTGACCTTGATCCACAACATGTTAAATACATCAATTCAGTGCTGCTAATGCTCTACTCCCTCAGCCTCTGTCATGGCAATTCATTAATTACACTACAATTAATTAGGAGGAAGAAGACGGTCCTCAGGCAATGGAATTTCATTTCTCAGTGTCTGGAAAATATAGTCAAGGAGTGAGTCCTTGAAAATAAATAAGCACACTCCAACCTAGAACAGGGAAAGGCTGCTGTACAAGGTGTGGGGTAGAGAGAACACAGAAGTTTTACTACACATCAGGTATTGAAATTCTTGGTTGAGAAAGCATGTACTCATTCATGTGACATTCATTGGCGGTGTACATTAAATAGTTTTAAGATGTGACACGCGGGCGAGTTGGAGTTTGTATAACCCATAAAAACATTTCTGTGTCTGTTTCAAATGACTCTTAAGTTCCACCAGGGAGGGGTCGTGTCTAACCAGCTAAACTATTTTGTCACTTTGTACTATTTATTGTCATGTCTATATTTTGAGCAGCATGTGCTGAAGGAAACCTTAAATAGCATTTTACAGTATAACTTTTGTTTTTCTGACGGTAAATTTAGAAGACGTTGGACTATAAATGATGCTTTAATTACAGGTGTTCAAGGCCATTTATTGGTGTCAACGGCAGCAACGACATTAATGTGCAGTTTCAAAACTGTTTATGTGGTTGTAGGCACCTTTAACGGGGTAATATATACTATCCAATGAGGATGTTTTTATTCCACATGGACTCCCCACGTTGAATTTAGGCAAATGGTGTCTGTTGGTTCAGCATTGTCTCCCGGACATGCAAAGCTATATGATTCTATATGAAACCATTGCCTCTGGAGAGCAGACATGCCGTTCTCATGCTCCGTGCACTGGAACTCCAACACTGCACCTAATGACGTAAATATGCAGTTGATATTGTAAAACTATGGAACCACGCGGAGTGTTCTAAAACGGATGTTCCACCACCAACTGCCCTGAGTGAGACTGAAGGCCGTGACACATCAGCGGGTGGCAGATAAGCCATGACAGTCATATCAAATACATTACTTTTGCCTGTGGCGTCAGGAATCTGCCAAACACCTGCTGTTCTTCTGATTAGTTTTTTAAAGTTTCTGTTTACTGTGTAATGTATTTATGTTATGTATGTATATTTATATATATGTAATATATTTAAGAAGCCTCTAAACGTATATTTCTAGTTTGTTCTGTAATGTATATATTGACTTATGTCGATGAAATTAAGTCATTTTAGTTTAAATTCAGTGGTATTCATTTGGACAAGCCGGCACTCATTTCCCACAAGAACCAATTATAGTTTTGTAAAAGAGAGTCAGGGCTGGAGGTTCAGAGTGAGCAAACCAAGTCATCAAACCAGCAGCTTCACATTCATTTTGTGTCAATGCCCTTTACTGGATTTATATTAACCTCTCAATCAAACAAACGATTCTACTCAAGCAGCAGGGACACATGCCCAACTCTTTCCTTATCCACTGCTAACGCATATGATCAGCACTACCCGTGCCGTAGGACTATCCCCTCCCTTAGCACGTTGTCGAGACGTAAATCAACCTATCATGGAATACTGCATGTGGAGGCATTACTCTATGCGACATTCAGCAACCTCCTGAGTATATTATTCTTTATGGCATTCTGTCTCTGGACCGAGGTGTCAAATACAACATTTATTAAATAGCTTTACTGTGCCAACTGAAATTGGACTTGCAGGTAGTTCTTTAGTTTCCTTCCTCTATATCTGCAACAGGCAACCTGCCAACAATGGGACAAGTGTTTAACTCCAAACTATAGTGACTCACACACCAACGTGTGTGTTCCACTTGCAGTCTGAGTCACTTGCAGCATGAGTTCAGAAACCAAGATGGCGGTGCGCAGTATTCACTGTCAGTGTTCTTACTGTTTTTGTGTTTCCATTTCAGCGACTCGTACACACAGAACGGCTTTATTTGCTGTGACTGGGAATGTTGTGAATATACTTGGTATACTATGTAATGTATTGGTTATCAACTAACATCTAGTGCAAGAACTGATTTATACTGACCTACTATGAAGTGATGAAAGTGGAACAGTTCTTAACCCGGAAATGACACTCCCATACCATGCTAACCATGACCCTAAGGTGTTTTTTTAGTCAAAAATCAGTCATTCTAAATAGACCTTATGAAATGACTCACAAGAGAGGTGAGACAGAAGAGGTAGTAACAAAGGTGTAACAAGATGGCTCAGGTGGTTCACTAATGCAGGATTTCTTGGTGAAAGCACACACTGGAGAGACATTAATTAGCCTCTATGTAGACGGACAGAGGCATAATAATGAAATTATGATTCCACCTAGAAATGTTCAGCATCGTCCACTCCCCGTCTTGCTTTCTCGTGTCTTCTTGTTTCTCCTGTATTTCTTTCTGGCAAATGAACCAATTCATCACAAGGGGCCTGATGGCCATGTGCTTGCCTCGTTGGCTGCGGCCTCCCAGAACACCCCAGATGGATCCTATTCTGAGTATTCATTGAAACCATCCCAACTGCCCACTCTGTCTGCCCACAGAACACTCCTCCAACCTTAAGCCTTTGAAGTCAAGTGCTGCTTTATTACACACGCACATACACAGCACAACGTGCACTGTATTCTAATAGAAATACACGCATGCACCAGGGATGTCACAATTATTGTATTTATCGATTAACTGTGATTTTGAAAGTCCTGATGATTCTGTCGTAAGGATTTTAATCGTGGTTATCTCGAGACTTGTGTTGATATGATTTATTACGTGTTCGATCCAGCACAACACCACACCTGCATGTCGTCTAATAAATGTCAGAACCACTTCGGCGAGTAGCAAGGGGAAGCAATCTGACACCAGTTTCCACCAAATAAAACATCCATCCCTCTGCTACACTGGAGGTGTAATGATTCATTTTCACAACGATTCGATTCATGTTATTTCCATGGTTCCAATTGGATTCAAGAACGATATTTGGCTCATCTATAACGATACGATTCCATTCCATTCAAGGGCTAGAAATCGATTCTGTAACTATTTTTGTTTTGCTAAAAACTGAACCAGTGTGACTGTGAAAACATACCTGATGGTGACGTGTCGGTCGTGAACGTAACAGTTCTGAGAGCCGGCTTTTTGAAGTGAATGGCAGGAGCCGGCTCCTGATTGGGGGAGAGGCTTTTTTTTTTCCTCTTGAAGCTGCACGTGTATGGTCAATATGTGTGACATCGTCTCTGTGTCTGCGCTTAGTGCGTTGAGCAGAGGGAGGAGGGTCGGCAGCAGCACACAAACAGGTCAAGAGAGCAGAGAGAGTCAGGGAGACGAGGTAGAAAGAGCGCATAGAGCAACATGGAGGGACAAGGACATTGATCAACACGACGAGCTGGAAAGGTAAAAAGTTATGAAAATGTGTGACAAGCAGAAAAAGGAGTCAACTTTAACCCAACCCACTTTAATTATATTGATCGCTTAAGATCAGAATGTAAAGTCTGCAAGAATAAAATTTCCACAAACAACCTTCACAGGCAACTGACAACTGTCCACACCCCAGTTCCATTGGAGAAAAGACCAGTTGAACCTGATATGAATGAAGGTGCCAGTGTGTCTTCTGCAACTGTTGCTGTTGCTCCTGCTGCAGTGTCTACAGCATCATGCAGGACACCACCACAGCCACCGAAAACAACAACCCAGAGCTCTATGAGACAGTTTTTGCAGAAGTCTTTGACCCCAGCAAGACAGAAAATTAACGATGAAGAACTGGCTAAAATGATTGCACTTGATTTTCCATCATTTTCAGTAGTGGATGACAAAGGTTTCAGAAAATTTACGCATGTACTCAATCCAGTGTATGACATTCCAAGCAGGAAAAGCCTCTCTCAAAAAATAATCCCAGACCTGTATGAAGGAGAACGTGCTTCACTGCAAGAGAGGGTTAATAAAGCCACAGCAGTTTGTCTAACAACTGACATCTGGACGTCTCGAACCACAACATCCTTCTTGTCAGTTACATGTCACTTTATTGAAGACTACAAAATGGTGTCCTGTCTTCTGGATTGTTTTGAGTTCAGTGACAGACACACATCTGAGAACTTGCAGCGAACACAACCAAAGCAGTTCAAACCCTGAAATGGACCCACCACCCATATCTTGCACACACAGTTAACCTGGTTGTAAGAGATGCTCTGAAGGTGATGAAGTCTGCTGTGGACAAAGTCAGGAGCACAACAGCCACGCACAGGCTCAAATCAACACGACAGATGGACATGCCTGAGCTGAGGCTCAAACAGGATTGTGTGACAAGGTGGAACTCCACCTTTCACATGCTAAAAGGGATTCTGGAGTCCAAGGATGCAGTCATCTCTACCCTGGCTGCTGTCAATGCACCGGTCTATTCGCTGAGCCAAGAGGAATGGGAGGTACTGCAGGAGGCATGTACTGTTCTGGAGCCGTTTGAGCAGGTCACTGTGGAGATCAGTGCAGACAGGTGCAGTATACAAATGTTATCACATTATTATTAGTTGTTGTTTTTACATTACTGGAATAAAAAGCGGATTTGACATGACCAGAAATAATGATATACACCTCCAAATAAAGCAAAACATAATATTAACACCTATTGTTTACTCGTTACTCGTTTACTCAGTTATGTTACAGCCTCCAAAATGTTCATCCTGTGCCGGGGTCTGCAGAGAGTGACAGCTGAGAACCAGACCAGAGAAACCACAGCAAATGGGAAAGAGCTAGTGGATGCTCTCTGTGCCTCCATGGACAGAAGGTTCCATAGAATGGAATATAACACTGTTCTCTCAGAAACCACCATTCTCGATCCAATATTCAAGAAGCTGGCCTTTAATGACACTAAAGCAGTTGATGAAGCTATTCAGAGAATTACTGCAGCAGCAGCAAGGTTCAGCCAGCCAACTCCACTGCCAGGGGGCCAGGAGGGAGCAGAAGATGAGCAAGAGGGGCCACAAGCATCTGTTGTTTGGAGGGTCTTTGATGAAAGAGCAAGTGGAGACACTACGAGAAGGAATCCTTCAGCAGATCCAGCAATACTGGAAGTGACATCCTACCTTGACGAGCCCCTTTTCCAGAGCAGTGCAGATCCACTAAGCTGGTGGAAAACAAGTCTTCAGTGTACCCACGCCTCACAAGTGTGATGATACGGAGACTGTGCACTGTTCTAACGTCAGTCCCCTCTGAAAGAATCTTCTCCAAAACAGGGCAGATAATTACTGACAGAAGAAACTGAATCAGTCCCTCAAAGCTGAGGCTGAGGTGTTTCTCAATGCCAGTCTTCACTAAAGATTCACTAAAGTTATTTGAATGCTGATCTTTTCCTTTTTCTTTAACATATTTTTATTTATTTGTTATTTTTATTTGTTGTGTTGTGTGTTTTCCAGGGATTCTGTTGGTTCACTTTAAATGTGTTTAGTAGAAAAAATTAAATTTGTTCACTGTAGAGTGAAAAAATCAAGGCATATTTATATAATAAACATACTGTATATAAATAAAAAAGTATAATGCCTTTTTTTACAGTATTAATTCATTTTGTGCATAATGTTACATTATTATTGGTAATATATTGATTAAAGCAACAAAAAAATCTGAAGAGCTGTTTGGGACACGAAAGAACCGGCTCTTTTTAGTGAGCCAAGCCAAAAAAGCCGGTTCTCTAAAAAGAGACAGAATTCCCATCACTAATACCTGAATACTGCAGACTGTGCAGGGGAGTTTTTTTACTTGAAAGTGAATCAGGAATTAATTAAATATGGATAGAAATAAGATACTTCATACTTGAGGCTTTCATTGTGTATAAGAGTACAATCTTCTTCTTCTCCTTTCGGCTTTGTCCCACTAAAATAAAGGTCAACAATCAGATTGAATGAACAGTACACTGTCATTTCAGAGAGTATAAGTCTCACACTCAGTACAGTTTTATACTCTGTGAAATGACAGAAGTAGCAGGGAAGTGTACTGTTCATTCAACCTGATAGGGGTAAGGGTGACCTATTTTTGTGTGTACAAAAATAAAGCGCAACCTGACCAAGTGGCACAAGGTAGAGCTAACATTGGCTCAGAAAAACACTTGTGCTCTCAGCAGCATGTTTGGGGTTTGGGCAGCATGCTTGGACAAGCCTGACCAAAGTGTTTCCACACACTCAAATTTCAAATTTGGCCTGAACATCTCACGCTCGTCTGCCTCCTCTCTGCTGTTAGCCATGCTATTTTTGTGACGAGTTGGAGCCGTCGGCAAGTGTCGATGACATTCAGGGAGTGTGAAGTGAATCGAGCGATCTTCTCTATTTTTGGTGCGTTTCAGCACCACCTATTGGCCTGGAGTATGAACTACAGCCTGTCAATGCATTTAGATGCAAATTTTCTTGGTATGGAGCTAAGGAAAACAAAGGTACATGTGGACGTGGCCTGAGAGAGGGCGACGGTGGGGGTCAGTAAACAATATTTGAGTCTCAACAGAGGATGGGCCTAAAACAAAATGTATCTAGTACTTACAACGCAGGAGGATCAATTACCATTCCGATACATGCAGTTCAAATCACTCAGTGATCCAAACACTCTCAGATGCCTGAAAGTCAGGGAGGGGGACCTGCAACTCACACACCTTTGTGTGAACAAGCAACTCAACGTAGTATTAGCAGCAGAACTCCCCAGGAGCCAGTTGAGAACTGAAGGTGCTTCTCGGAAGAGTGGATAAACGTCTTCAAGGAAATTACAAGTCCAGTTGCCTATAAATGAACCCAACAAGCTATTAATTCAATACAGACAAAAGCTTGAGCTTAATTTTCTGTGAGAGCAGCTGCACAACCAGCTTGGTTGAGCTGACATCCATGTCATATGACTATTAGAAAACAGGAAAAATGAATTCAACCAAAGGCTCAGATGTCCTGGCCAGCAGAAAAGAAAGACAGAAAGAAAGAAAGCTGCAATTGGTAAACCAGTTAGACCCTTTATCTACATCCACTCCATGGTACAGAAGACCAGGCCAATGGGAATGGCACCATGTCAAACTTCCCTTCAATTGGAGTTGTCAGCAAGAGAGCGTGATGTAAAATGTGAATGTCAAAAAGGCCCATGTTTAGCTTGTCCCAGCTGACAGGTTAGGAAATGGAACGTGCTACCTGACCAGCATTAGAGAATAACTGTAATCCTGCGGCTCAGCAGTCACATCGGCAGGATGACAATAAATACGTTTTCATACCGTCAATCGGCTACCCTACCTTCTCTTTTTCTCAATATCTGCTTCCCCTTGGCTGTCACCTCCACAAGGAAATACTTGCTACGGTAGCCTTTTGTTGATGTAACTCTCTGATTCACTGTCAGAAGAACTTTTGAGAATTTCACCCATACTGTTTGGAAGTGTTGACCTTCAAAATGAATGACCAATACGTGGCTGGTGTGTGTGTGTGTACAAAGCTACTAGATCTAGCTACTACATCTAACTAGCTATGTTATCAAAGCTAGCAAGCTAGCTAAACTTTATCTTTAGCTAAATAGTAAGCACTAACCCTAACCCATACAAACCGGAAGGACGAGTCGTTTGCAAACTACCTGTGTTACCTGTGTAAATTGCATATCACCTGTCCCGTTTTACACACCCGTCCGTGACATATAAGCCACTGTCATAGAGAGAAGGTTCCTATATATATTTATACTACAACCAAATAGAATAATGTATGAAAATATGTAAATGCATAACAATGTATACAACAAAATAACACACTATCCTAGATTTGCCTGTATGTATGTATATATACATGTATATATCGTGATCACACATTCCGTTTACTGTTAAGCAATGAATTCTGCTCACCTCTTGTGGAATTCCTTCCTTCGACAACATTCCATGTGCCTCAATAAATAACCTTACTCATTCGGTCAAAGAAGAAAACATGAAATGCATTTTGTTACCTTTTGTTTAAGTACCTGTATAATAAGTATGTATGAATTCTAAACTGATGTTTTCCTGCTATCTGTGCCCTTCCAATTATCTGTCTACCTTCCACATTTGTCATCCTTGCTGTACGTCCATAACGGAGAATAGCTCTTCACATATAATAGGATTATAGCACTATATCCATTTATATTTCCTGACAGCACATAGGGTAATACTCCCCAAATAAAATAAATGTCTTCATTCATCATATACACCACTCTGTTATGATCGAAGGATGTAGGAAAATTAAATTCACCTCAGCTTTTTGACCATCAGTCAAAATTGTCTAACACATTCATGTTTAATATATTTGGTCAATATTATGCATTGCTGTATGTACATTGCTGTACAAGTTTTCACCAAATGTATTGGACTTTGCAAAGTCAAAGTGTAGTTTCAGCAAATTATTCTTCTCTCCAAGTCACTCTCAATGTTTTTTGTTGCAGTCAAGCATTTGATATTGGATTATTAAACAACAAGGTGTTGGAAAAAGTTCATTGAGTAGGATATGTAGAAAAGTTACACTTCTAGAGATATGCAATGGGGTAAAAAAAAATCATAAAAGGCTGTTTTATACTGTGAAGGGCAAAGAGACACAGATCAGAAAAGGCAATCCCTCTGGATACACGATAATTCTGAGCTGAGGTCACCCAGACCGTTTGTTCTCACCAGCACATTATTCTTTGATAATTTCAAGCCCGAATCCCTGAGAGACAATTGCTGCAAATTCTTCATATTTTCATGTATGTGTATTCCGAAGGACATTTGAGGTTTATTCAACTGAATGTATCATTTTATGAAAATAAATTTGAGACTACCGGTAAATCCCATAAATCAAGTTATAAGCCTGATAAGCCTATCAAGTTATGTACAATCATTACTTTCATTTGGGATAATATCACATATCATTTTGATATTCTACCCCTCTTGGACTTCTTTCCTTGGCAAAAGAGAAAATTAAAACTGCTCTGCGAGATGGGTGTCTTTTCTACAATATTTTTAAAAATTGTTACAGACATGGGACATCAGACATCAGGATGACAGTTTATGTTTATAAAGCTACAACGGGAACTACTTGAATTTTTACAAGGTAGGTACCTCAAAACCAATCAGACGAGACTGTGGATTCAAAGTGGTAATGAGCACAGAAAATATCCACATATGCTCACAAAGTAGCATTTCTTGTACCACAATTTGTGACTAACAAATGTCCGTCAAGCTAATGACATTACCTTTGACCAAATCCACTGAAACCACTGGACGTTCACACTCTGAATACTTGTAATTAAGACGAAACCAGATATCAGTAGGATGCATTGAATTTCACTGAACACGTTGTAATATTTTACTCAGATCGGAAAAACTGGCATACTTCAGTGAACACATTGATTATGGTATCAGTTGTCATTTGTGTTGCAAGCTTAGCTGATGCAGTGATTTCTCACGTTATTAATATTCTGTCAAATGCATATTCTCCTCTGAATCATTGAATAATACCTTCTGGGTTGGCTCATGATTCCCAACTTCCATAAGTGCTGCTGCTTAAACATGCCAGACCTCTTATTAATCATTTTAGAAATGTCACGGGTAATGTGGAAAAAAAAAGGTAATATGCAAATTAACTAGGTTATTCGCACATAACCTAGGTATACATAACACACATAACACAGGTAGTCTGCAAACAACTCGTCCTTCCGTGTTGTATGGGTTAAAGTTAGGGTTAGGATTAGTGCTAGCTAACAGATTGTTAGCTAACCAGGTATTTATGACAATGTTGATAACATTAGCTAGCTAGCTAGCTAGCATTGCACTTTACTCAAATACATACGCGCACACACACACACACACACACATAC
>CAAKHB010007167.1:0-10536 GCA_901007665.1 Aeoliscus strigatus | reverse complement strand
TATTGAGGCACATGGAATGTTGTCGAAGGAAGGAATTCCACAAGAGGTGAGCAGAATTCATTGCTTAACAGTAAACGGAATGTGTGATCACGATATATACATGTATATATACATACAGGCAAATCTAGGATAGTGTATTATTTTGTTGTATACATTGTTATGCGTTTACATATTTTCATACATTATTCTATTTGGTTGTAGTATAAATATATATAGGAACCTTCTTTCTATGACAGTGGCTTATATGTCACGGACGGGTGTGTAAAACGGGACAGGTGATATGCAATTTACACAGGTAACACAGGTAGTTTGCAAACGACTCGTCCTTCCGGTTTGTATGGGTTAGGGTTAGGATTAGTGCTAGCTAACAGATTGTTAGCTAACCAGGTATTTATGACAATGTTGATAACATTAGCTAGCTAGCTAGCTAGCATTGCACTTTACTCAAATACATACGCGCACACACACACACACACACACATACGGTTCAGGTCGTGTCGTCCACCCAAAAGATCTGTTCTCCTGAATGAACATCAGTGGACATACATTGTTCATGATTCTGTTATTTGTGTTAGAGTTGCTAATTTATTTTTCTAGAGCAAAGACTCAATGGCATGAGGGGAAAAATGCTGGACATGAAGCCATTTGGTCATCAGCAGTGAGTACTTTCTTCTGATAATTACAGATATGGACTCAGACAGGTGAAATGTTAATGTCAATGTCACAAAAAAGCAAATATTGGCCCGGTGCCAAAATACATTACACACCGTGTAGCTTGTCTGTGCTTTTCACTCACTGTGTAGAGACTGAAGCACAAATAGCACTACTGAAAATGAATGAATCACTGGATTGAAGCTCAAGTCATTTCTGTTGAATTTTGGTATTTTGTTTTGATATATGCTCATGAGAAAACACCTGCATTCTCTGATGTGAAGCAAGATTGTGTTGTGTAAAACCATCGCTATTGTTATTGTTATTCTATTTGACTATTTCCTGCCCATTGCATAATGTAGGATGGTTATATTTCAGGGATGAAGGCAGATGCAATCAGTATACGGCTCTTGTCACAGCCTCAGTCAGAGACACCAATGGCACATTAAGGCTCAGGGCCAATGAACAAGCACACGGCTCACTGATTACTGCAGCACTCTCTCTATTCAAGCCTTTGTGACGCCCAGACACACAATTAGTCTCAATGAGCAAAGAGCTGTTTTGCGTCTGCCTTTTACCTGCTCCCATTCCCAGTTCTCTAATTCAATTAACGAGGAGCAAATATGATTGCTATGTGGAATCCAGACTAAACAGAGCCCACTTGTGCTTTGTTGTATTCATGTAACTGAGTCAAGGTTGACTGGAAGGATGTCACAGGGAGAACCGAAGCACAACAGATATGTTGGCACTGAGCAGTAGATAGGAAGTAAAATAAAATGTTTCATATTTAATAACACCAACAATAGAAATTGTTAATGGGCTCGAAACAGAGGCTGAACTAGGAAACACTTGGGTACACTGACTCTCAACAAAGCAAAATCAGGTGGAAGGTTCAGGGCATGGACAGTTACTAAGACACTAAGACACTGTGATAGTGAAACCATCTGGAGATCCTCAGTAATAAATAAAAGCATGCAATTAATTAAAGTGCTCATCATCACATGGCGTGCATGGAAATGGAAACCGTTTAGGGAAGCTAATGTCCTACAAAATTGATTTTTTTTAGGCTTCCTCGCCAAAGTGTAGCGTCATCAGACACATTTGCACAACTTTAAACTAAGCAGATGTCGACTCAGCCGCTATACGAGTGTGGGTGTGCTGGGCTTTTAGGAGGCAAGAGAAGGACAGCTGGGGATGAATGATGCAACTTTAAACCGTTATCATTATTATTTATTCGGTAAATTTGCATTATTGCTGTTTTTTTTTTTTTAATAGTCGTAGTTGTAACTTTCAGCTCTGACAAAGCATTAATGGATTCTCACATTCTCTCTGAACAAGAACAGTAAAAGGCAACATTTCACATTGCCTCCAGGTAATTGGCGGATTTGAGAGTTATTGTGTTTTAGGGTAATTTGTCCACTTTTGGACACTGAAGACCTTTGCTTTCATTCCATTCTGCTCACAGTATGGGACTTTGACAGGTTTCATTGGTTGCATCCCCATACCTGAATTACAGCATTTATTTTTGGGGAAAAAAGCACAGGAAAGGACAGGAAAATGCATATAGAATTCTAATAGAATTCTAAAATAAACAGCACCTTCACCACCACATACATGCTCTAAGATGTAACTCCAAGGTCATCGCGTACAACAGGGGCCCGTGGATTTGTTGGCGTGTCAAACAAGATTGAAGAGATTGCGGCAGGCAATTAGAATGGGAATGTGAAGCTCTTAGCACACAATGAAGTGACTCAATCTGATGTGGATTATCATGATGATTAAGATGTCCCAATTTCCCTAAATCTGCCATCACTGCAGGACGCACAAATGTACAACAAAAATAGAAATATAAAACAAAAACCAATATAAAAGGACTGATTCATGAAGCTGCCAGGTCAAAGTGCCAATCAAAACTCAGTCACATGAGGGTTTCTTGTTTCTCTTTCTCCCGATTTTCTGAAAGAATTTGAGATTCAGACAACATTGATGCTTTCCCGGCAGTTTAATCAGGGTCTCTCTTTCAGATGTGTTGAAGAGGGAAAGACGAGCCAGAGACCTTTGCCTAAACGTCTCTTCTTATACCATGGTGGTGTAGAAAACAAAATCAGTGGACCTTGGAAACAGGCTGTGCTTCATGTGTTTTTGAAGGAAATATTTTTGTTTCTAAGTCTTACCATGACATCAGTTTCAGTTACAGTTAAATGTGTTCTTTTAGTTTTCTTCTGCTGTGTAAAGCGCCCTTGGGTCCATCAGATTCATGATGTGTGTGTTTGAACTACTGAATGCGTGTTCCAGTTGCACCTGATTAACACAGGTGAAGGACCCATCAGTCCCCGTAAACAGGTGTCATGGTTTGCCTGCGTCACTGGTTTCTCCCCGCGTTCCTGAACGCATCACCTCTCGCCACCCCCAGCCAATCTCACTGTAATCAGGCTCAACCACCCACACCTGTCTCTCCCAGAGGTGTTAAAGCCCCTCCTGCCCTTCTCACCTCTGTCAGATCGTTGTCCCTGCCTGTTCGTCTCTGCCTGCTTGTCACACATGTCTGCAGATTTCGCCAGCTCCTGTGTCCAGCCCCCGACTCTGAAATGCGTCGCCCTGCTGGTAACGTCTGCACTCGTTGCTCCAGAACCCTGTGGAAGAGGATCTCGTTGAGACCGTTTTGTGTTTGCCATTTCGTAAAGTCCTGAAGAGGGTCTCGTTGAGGCTGTTTTCTATTGCTCGTTTTCCATAGCTGAAGAGGATTAAGTTGAGACTCTTTTGTTTGTCGTAAGTTTTTCTTGCTGAAGAGGATTTCGTTGTGACTGTCTTCAGACACCAGTCTCCCCTCCCCATCCTGGTCTTCCCCCTCAATAAAACGGTTACCCTGATCTTTGTGTGCCCCAGTGTGTTGCGTTTGGGTCTCATCACCCCCCGTTACAACAGGCATGAAACCTGCAGGACTGCAGAGGTCACAAACACTAACAGAGGAACAAGAACTCATACACACGGAAAACTTCACTTTATTTTGGTCTGCAACCACATAAAGGTAATATCATGCACAGCGTTCCCTTCACTTCACTAAGAGCTCTGGTTGAAAACAGGGATGAACGATCACATAGTGTTTCCTCAGTGCAACAAAGGCACTGCATATGAAGTAAATAATGCCGTTACAGCAAAATTACTACAGAAGACAGATGCCGGAAGGTCAAAGGATGAAATGTTTTCTTTCCTGGTCGTGAGCAGAGCGATCACTTTGGACGTCCATCGACTGAGCACTGACCTGTGAGCACATTGTTGAATTACATAGAATGAACACTGACAGTTCATTCAGCTCAGTAGAGCTTTATCATTAGCAATAATGATTCAAATAAGATAAGTAATAAAAAAGATATGATTTTAATCAATGATACTGTACAAATGAAGAACAACTTGGAGATGAGATGTGTTCTCACTGAGCACTGGAGATCTTCTGGCCAAATGCTAAAATAAGAGTGGGTTTTAAGAAGAGCTAGAACAAAGAGATTGTCTATCTTTGCATCAGCAGGTAATCTTCTGGTGCACTTTCCTTCATGGCCCTGACATTCATGATAATATTTCTGTTATCCTCAGCCCATTCTTATGTTCATTGGCAGCCTAGTTTATGTATTAGAGTAAAGATGTACGTGCACCTTGGAATACATAAGAGGAAAATAACATGATGACAGGAATAATGGGAAGTCAATCAATTCATGAACACGGAGCTTTGTCCCTTAAAAACAATGTTACAAAGAACTAGCAAGCTTTCACTGCATAGTATTAACATTTTTCACCCAGCCTGCAGCTTAAATGGTAAATGGTGATGTGATAGAGAATAAGACCTGTGGAAGTAGATCAGACAATAAATACTGTCCAGCAGCAAAGAGGAGACAGGTGCATTAGTTTAATTCACTCAGAGTACATAATGCAAGAGGGGATGTTGGTGCCAAAAGCTGTGTCATCTGCAGCTCCTCGGACTGCACAATACAACCACATACGGTACTGCATGGCCCACTGCCCCACGTGGCTGTTGGATTGGGCTCAAGCATTGCTACCAAGAAATTGTTTATTTTTTACAATAACTCATAGATATTGTGTACAATTATACAATACTCCCCTCTTGCAACAATCCTCAATTCAAACATATGTTCATATACAGTTCATGTGCAAATGTTTGACACTTATGAGAAAACCCTCTGAACTAAGAATGCTTTCACAAATATAAGTCTTGATGTTTTGCCACCTAACAAACTGCAAAGTGAATGACATGTAAATCAATATTTTTGACCACCCTTTGCCTTCAAAACAGCATAATAACACTTTTCTTTCCTAAAACTCGTCCACAGTAATGTATATTACAGGTATCCGAACTCAATACTGTGCATATTGTGAGTAGAAAAGTGTGTGTAACCACGTTTCCATGATGAGGTGCATCTCCCTTGTGAGAAATGAACAAGGTCATTGATTGCGGTTGGTAAGGTCTTATCTCATTCTTCTTCAAAAGCTCCATGTTGAAAACATGTGAGTCCACATATATGTCATATAGACAATGACAGCTGGCCTCGTCCTGTGGGACGTCAGTGGCCTAATCTGGAGGACTTTATGGCCCTTAACATAATGAGCTGATCTGCGTCCTCTGTGTGGCTTCTAATTAACACCGGGGACACGCTCAGCCCAAGTGGATGAAGTATGGACAAATTAAAAATTAAAATTCAAAGGTTATATTCGTGTTCCGTGTTCTGTGTGTTTGTACGGGACGGACTGGAGGAAGCCGAGAGAGTGGTTTCTAAGTGTGAGAGCTTCCCGAAGTCACTGGTGCATTATGAAAGGCACAGGCAGACTGTCGGACAGACGCCCAGGGCAAGGCATCTACGAGCACACACTGAAGCACAGAAAACATGCACACGTTCCTTTTACACTGCCCTTCAGGGCACAATTTACCACATCACTGTTATAAAAGGCATTGTGTTGGACTTGAATGATGCCATATGAAATACACTTGCTTTGTCAAACAGAAGGCACGGAAACACTTCAGAAATACAGCATGAGAAGGAACATTAAAAATTGCATCGAAAAGCCAAAAAAATCAAACAAACAAAAAAGAAAGCAAGTGGATAACTACTTTTATTGTTTAATTTAATGAAAAGCCACAGTAAATAATGTTTACAATCCAGACTGCAGACCTATTCTGAAGGATTATTCCTCTGATGGAGCAAACAGAAAGTAAGCTTGGGTTTACACCAGCCCCACATTACCTCTTCCTCCTTCTGCCATGTTTCACATATGGAGTGACCTCATGTACATTGTCTATATAATGTTAAGATCTGGTTAGGATGGTTCTGGACCAAAATGACAAGATTACAGCGCTAACTGACTGCTGTGAATGGTCTTAATGATTTGGAGCAGTTTATCTGATATAAGCGGGCTCGGAGCCAGTACAGAGTCTGTGGGCGGGGCTTAAGGGGATGACCACAGTGGTTATGTACACAACAAAGATTGCTGCAGCTGACGAAGAGCATCATTTGAAATGTCCAACTGTTGACGCCAGACAATTCAAAGTCCAATAAAGGATCGATTTCCATTCCATTGCTTTCTCTCCAGCAGACACTACCGTTCTGCTCCAACACAAACTCTGCCATTGACTCGTTCCATCGCTGTGATAATGTTTGTTGCTCTGAATGAGCTTTCCAATTGTGTGCAGTGGTATTTTCATACGCAGCTGTTGGATTCAGCTGGTAAGGTCACTCACTAATTATCATACTCTACACCCATCAGGATGTGGGTCTGGAGGACAGACTACAACAACACCAACATTTACATCCTTGTTTGTGGATTTTAGCGATCCTACTTTACTTCTACTTAATCTATGCTTGAGTTTTGTTTCCTTCATAATAGAGTCATTACTGAATATCAGCCAGAGACTTTATGGCAATTAGGTTTTTAAAAGCACTGTCTGTCAAGGTCTTTGGCTGGTGTACAAGTGGAATTGGATTTGCTGCTGTACACGTCTATCCCAACTGTCAAAACTGGATGACAGATAATTCAGAAGTAACATGTTTGTGTTGGCCTGTGGACTGACATTAATACAATAAACAATACTTTTAGTCATCTGTGGCTGCAACAATATGTTTGACCCCGTTTGGCCACGTGTTGTCTGAGATTCCCAGGACATGATCTCATCTCCGTGAACACCTGAGTGATGTATGCGCTTGTTATTGTTTCACACATCACCAGTTTGACAGAGCCTCAGCAACCTCATCTCTTTGACTGGTGAGTGTGGTGGCAGGTCATTGGGCTTCAGATTGAGACAGACATCTTCAGAGTCAGCTGAGGGAGGAGAGACATAACGAGAGAAACTATGACAGAAGGGGAAAGTGGGTGCTGTCAGGTAAATTGAATGAGTACAGCCAAAAGAAGTTGCCATACTATTTAAGTGTTTAGTGAGACTAAGGGGCAACACGTCAGTTGTTGTCTCCTGTGGTTGGAGTTTCAGTTTTTCTCATGCTTGAATAAACACTATTGGATTCAGGGTCTGTGTGGTGGGGGGACCCAACAACTGATCTGCAGGGTGGAGAAATAGTTACAATAAAACATTTGTCAACTCACAGTTTCCACCTGTTGCAGGTGATGGACGTCTTTTCACATTTTCATATCACCTTCCTTTGGACTCTCAGACTCTCTAGGAGATCGGTACGAACCTTTAAATGGCTGTATTTTAGTTTTCCTTTGGGAATTGTCTTTCCTGGCCGACTGATTCCATTTGAAAGTGAATGTTCCCTGTTCAGTCAGGATGACATTTCAAAGAAATAACTGGACTGGAAACACAGGGTTCACTGCTACTGTTATGTCATGTACAGCATTCCAATGTGTAATATCATGTGCAATAACACTATTACTGTGTAGAGAATGTGCAATATCCAGCACAACATCATTGACCGTTGGTCAACTACCACCTGGGATTATTGTCAGATTTGTTTAACCACTGTTTGCGTTTCATCTGGAGGAATATATTCCTGTTGTGTAGAATATGTACAAGTATATGTTAAGTTTCGGGTCCAGGGAACTCAATTTGCAGAACGAGTGACACACACAACACACGAGATTCAACAAGAAACGCGATTTATTTGAAGCCACGAAACATGGAAATACGACCGGTCAGGCATAAACACAAACCAAGGTACGCGGGAGCAAGCTCTACCGGAAAAACGCTATCCCGTACTGGCTTGATGAGGGAAACATGGAACGTGGGGTGAATCTTCATGGTGGCAGGCAGCTTGAGGCGGACGGCCGACAGGTTGATAACAGACTCCACTTCAAAAGGGCCAATGAAGCGGGGAGCCAACTTCTTGGAGTCCACCCTCAACGGCAAATCCTTTGCACGAAGCCACACTTTCTGCCCTGGGGCGTACAGGGGGGCCGGGACACGACGCCGGTTGGCCTGGCGCTCCATATCACGTCCCGCCCGGAGCAGGGAGGCACGGGCCCTCTTCCAGGTTCTCTCGCACCTCCTGAGGTAAGCCTGAACCGAGGGGACTGGAATCTCTCCTTCGAGGTCAGGGAACAGTGGGGGTTGATATCCAATGGAACACTGGAAAGGAGAAAGGCCAGACGAAGAATTAACCAGGGAATTGTGCGCGTACTCAACACTGGGTAGCTGAGCGCTCCATGAGGACGGGTCGGCAGCGGCGGTACATCTCAGGAAGGCCTCCAGGGATTGATTTGCCCTCTCTGTCTGGCCATTGGACTGCGGATGGTACCCAGAGGACAAACTGACGGTGGCCCCGAGAGCCAAGCAGAAGTGTCTCCACACCTCCGACGTGAATTGGGGACCCCGGTCAGAAACGATGTCCGAGGGGATCCCATGAAGACGGAAGACCTGGGAAACTAAACAGTCGGCGGTCTCCCTGGCGGAGGGGAGCTTAGGCAGAGCAAGAAAGTGTGCGGCCTTTGAAAATCGATCCACAACCGTGAGGACTACCGTGTTACCGTGGGAGGGTGGAAGCCCGGTCACAAAGTCCACCGCGATGTGCGACCAAGGCCGATGGGGGACAGGCAACGGCTGCAGAAGACCTGAGCTTGGCCGGCTGGAGGTCTTGTTGCGGGCACAGGTTCTACAGGCGGCCACAAATTCCCTTGTGTCCTTCTCCATGGAGGGCCACCAGAATCCCTGCCGCAAGATGTCCAGAGTCCGCGAGCCCCCCGGATGGCAGGAAAACTTGGACGTATGGGCCCACTGGAGAACCTGGGAACGAACAGAATCAGGGACAAATAAGGAATTCGGAGGGCCGTCACCTGGGTCTGGTTGAAGGGCTTGGGCACGTCGAACCACGTCCAGAATCTTCCAGGTCAGGGAAGCAACCAGGCAGGACTTTGGGAGAATGGGTTCGGGGTCACCGGATGTCTCTTCTGTGGTGTGGAGTCGGGACAACGCATCAGGCTTTACATTTCGGGATCCCGGCCGATAAGAGAGAGTGAACCGGAATCTGGCGAAGAACAGGGACCAACGAACTTGCCTGGAGTTCAGTCTTCTGGCCTTACGGATATATTCTAGATTTTTATGGTCAGTCCAAACAACAAAGGGGTGCTCGGCCCCCTCCAGCCAATGGCGCCACTCTTCTAGGGCCAGCTTGATTGCCAGCAGTTTGCGGTCCCCAACGTCGTAGTTTCTTTCAGCTGGGGAGAGTCGACGGGAGAAGAAAGCGCAGGGATGGAGCTTGTGATCCGGTGGGTTGTGCTGGGATAGGACAGCGCCCACTCCGGTGTCAGAGGCATCCACTTCAACCACGAACTGGAGCTCGGGGTTCACTTGGGTCAGGATCGGGGCAGACGTGAAGCGGTCCTTTAAGGTACAGAACGCCCTTTCGGCCTCAGGGGTCCAAACAAACGTCCGTGACGTAGAAGTCAGGGAAGTGAGGGGGGTTGCCACTCTACTGTAGTCCCTAATAAAACGTCGATAGAAGTTTGCAAAACCCAGGAAGCGCTGAAGCTGCTTGCGGGTTTCAGGTCGGGGCCACTCTTTAACGGCAGAGAGTTTAGCGGGGTCCATTTTAATCTGTCCCTGTGAGATAATGTATCCCAGGAAAGAGGTAGTCGTCACGTGGAATTCGCATTTCTCTGACTTGACAAACAGACGGTTCTTCAAGAGCCGTTCCAGAACTAACCTGACCTGTCGGACGTGTTCCTCGAGGTCTTTGGAGTAAATCAATATGTCATCTAGGTAAACAAAAACGAAACGGTTGATCATGTCACGTAGCATGTCATTGATCAGGTTCTGAAAGACTGCTGGGGCGTTTGTAAGTCCAAAAGGCATAACAAGATACTCAAAATGGCAGAGGGGTGTGTTGAAGGCGGTCTTACATTCGTCACCTTCACGGATACGGACGAGATGGTAAGCGTTCCTGAGGTCCAATTTGGTGAATACCTTGGCACCATGCAGGGGAGTGAAGGCAGAGTCGATTAGGGGCAGAGGGTACGAGTTCTTCACCGTGATGTCATTTAGACCTCGGTAGTCAATGCACGGGCGCAAGGTGGCGTCTTTCTTTTCCACAAAAAAGAACCCCGCCCCCACAGGGGAAGACGAGGGTCTGATTATTCCAGCGGCAAGGGAGTCTCGGATGTAGTCCTCCATGGCTGCCTGTTTGGGCTTGGACAGGTTATACAGTCGACTAGAGGGCAGAGTGGCACCCGGCAACAGGTCAATGGCACAGTCATAGGCGTGGTGAGGTGGCAGAGAGAGTGCCTTGTCCTTACTGAAAGCGGGGGCCAGGTCATGGTAAGCAGAGGGCACCTTGGATAAATCAATGGATTCAGGAGTTGGACGGGGAGTCGGAGAAGCTGGGGACAAGGCTGACTGAAGGCAAGAGGCATGACAGGGGGGGCTCCAGGACG
>CAAKHB010007166.1:98629-116129 GCA_901007665.1 Aeoliscus strigatus | reverse complement strand
TCTGTCTAGAACTCCACAACAGCAGCAGTGGACTGTCTCTGTGGTCCAGTGGTTAGTGGGTCTGTCTGTTAACACAAATGTCGGGGGTTGGAGCCCACCCAGTGTTTTACTATTGAAATAAAAAAGAGGGGTCAGAGGTCGTGCTTAGTGTATCAAGGTGTCTACTGATGTTTTTAATAACTATCTGACTATTAGAGACAAAGTCCTGTTTGATGATCAGTGGATTTATCAGAGGAGATCAATGGATGGAGGACGATGATGTTGGGGAGAGGATCTGATTGGAGGGGGTCTGAACTCTACCAGTGATTTGTTACAATAAGAGCCGTGATGTGACATTGATGTGACCCTAAAACTAGAATGATGTGTTCATAATGGATTTGTTTAAAATCTAGGTGAAGAGATGCTGCTCGTGTGGAAGTGAGAAGGATCGTCTGGGCCCAGAACAACAAACCCATCATTCAGAATGTTTCCCAGCAGCCAGGACACACACGCAGAGACCAGTCACACCGATGGACTGATCCCCCCCGGCTGGAGCAGGGAGGTGAGGCGACGAAAAAGTGGAAAAACTGCGGGCAAACTGGACGTCTATGTGACAAGGTGATTCTGGTGTTCTCTCTGATGACAAATCTGCTTTGGATGTTGTTTCTAATTGTGGTTTCTATGGTTACAGCCCCCAGGGGCAGAGGTTCCGGTCAAGAGCATCGCTGCAAGCCTTCCTCCGAAAAAGTGGAGGAAATATGGACACAGACCTCTTTGAGATCACCCCAGGAAAGGAGGACGACACCTCTCTACATTTTGTGCCGTTTAAAAAGAAGCAGAGACGAAGAAAGAAAGAGCAGGACATGAGACAAACGGAAACGCTGGAGCCAGCTCCAAACGAACGTCAAGGGGCATCGCCCCCCCTCAGACGTACGGAAACCGCAAAGAGCTCCGAGTGCAGCCCAGTCGCTGGAGAGATGGTGAACGGAGGGTTTTCAGGTGTAGTACACGTTCACGGCGATGACAACACAGGGTCCGTGCCCCTGGCGGAGGACGCCCCGCAGCAGAGGACGGGGACGCTGAGAGAGAAGCTGCTCGGGCTGGCTCCAGCCCGCCAACCACCAGTCAGCGCTCACAGGGACGAGCGAGCAGCTTCGCAGCCATCTGTCCCCGCTCTGAATGTTGAACCTGCCACTGACAGCGAGGAGGGAGGAGGCGGCGACGAGATGCCGAGTTTGAGGGAAGGTGACAAGATGTCTGAGTCTGACGTGAAAGCTGGCGCTCATCGGGATGCAGGAGAGGAGGTGTTATCACCCGACATCGCTGGTGGGAGCTGCACACCCCTGACAGAGGCCCAGAATAGTAAGTCCCATGTAGGCTGTCTGACACCGAGTCTTCTTCTGGAGCTCATGCTCGACAGGTGGTGTGTTCTCAAAGGCTGATTGCAGCAGCCTCACCACACACACACACACACACACACACACACACACACACACACACACACACACACACACACAATGAATCTTTGTACCATTAAAATACATATAGTTGGCAACAGTAGAGGTAGGGTTGGATTATTATATATTATATGGAAATATATATATATTCACACATTATTTGAATCATGTTAAAAATATACAAATTATTTTAATGAATATTGTTATTTAAAATATTAAACTCTTAGCTGGAATCTACTACATTAGAACATTTTATAAAATTATATATGTATAATTAAATATTATTTCAATTAATATTGTTATTTAAAATATTAAAAGAATAAAACAGATTCAATCTACTACATGTCTGAAGGTTCTCAGTCATCCAGGTCCTGGTATCTCGCTGGGATAATTGGTTAATTAAACTCGTTATCTACAAGTCCAGTTGCCTACGGATTAACCCAGCAAGATTCAATGTACATGAATAAAGATTTAAAAGTAACCCAGTGTCACTGTAGATGACAGGATTATGTTTTAACCCTCTCACATGTGAGTTGCAGTGCTGCGGGTACGTGTGGTATCACAGTGAGTTTTAACGGGTTCTGATCAACTCTTTGTATGAATTGACCAGAGTCCAGAAGTCCAGGAGACCAACGGAAAACAAGCCCGTATTTCAGCAGGAAACCTGCGACTGACGGTAACGTTTGTGGAGAAGAGTGAGTGAGTGAGTGTGTCTGTGAATGAACCGCGTGAAGTCATGTGACGTGCTGCGTGTGAAGCTCTCAGCCCGCCCAGGAGGAAGGCCTTCAAGAAGTGGACACCTCCCCGTTCCCCCTACAACCTCGTACAGGAAACTCTGTTCCACGACTCCTGGAAGCTCCTGGTGGCGACTGTTTTCCTGAACAAGACCAGCGGTAACGTCCAGCAGGCCGACGCCGCCACGCAGCGCATCACGCAGCGTACTGTTGGTTTCGTTCTCGTTCCAGGTAAGGTGGCCATTCCCGTCCTTTGGCGCTTCTTCGAGCGGTACCCGTCTGCCGAGGTGACCCGGGAGGCCGACTGGAAGCCCATGGCCCAACTCATGAGGCCACTGGGCCTGTTTGAGCTGCGAGCCAAAACCATCATCCGATTCTCAGGTGAACACGTTGACGTTTTGAGGACCAAACTTGGGAACTTGTGTTCACTCCCTGACTTCAGAGCAGCGTTACAGCAGATGTTTGTCTCTGGTTGGAGAAGTTGACGCGTCAACGACGCTGTGGTTGTTGTTGGGAGTGTATGATGACGAAAGGAAAAACTTCTGCTCTGCAGATGAATATTTAACGAAGCAATGGCGTTACCCCATCGAGCTGCACGGCATCGGCAAGTACGGCAACGACTCCTACAGGATCTTCTGTGTGGGCGAGTGGAGGGAGGTGAGTCATCCTGACATCGCTCCAGTCGCTCCCGATGGAGCCAAATACGACCTGGACGCCGTCGCCATGTGACAGTGGCACATGGAAGTGGAGAAGTGTGTGTGTGTGTGTGTGTGTGTATATATATATTGCCATAATTTAATTTAAAAAATGTTATTTGTGCCATTTTGAGAATGGCCTTTGTAACTCATACATTTGTGTCTTTGCCACCATGTGAAAATACAGCACAGGTTGACACACAGGTGTGTGTGTGTGTGTGTGTGTGTGTGTGTGTGTGTTAAATAAGTAAATAAATAAATAAACGCAGGAAGTTGAAAAAGAGGACATGGTAAAAAAAAGGGCAGGAAATGGAAAGAGGGAGAGAATTATATTAAATTATGTCTTTGATGCATTGCAAAATATTTTTGATCATTGGTTTGGGACATTTCCCTTTTGATGACTTACCTATTTTTGTTGAAGAAAGAAAGACGAAGGCTGGGGAATTGAGGGATTTTCTGTTAATTTGGTCACGAACAGACTGATTTTCAGTGTTTTTGTTAGATTTACCAAACATACTTGTGGTGGAAATTCTTTGATTATGGGTTTGAAGTATTAACTTAAGTGATTATTAACTAAAAACATGTCTATACAGTGCAGTCTCTCTCCCTCTCTGTGACATCCAGCATCAGCATCTGATCACTTCTGCCTCGATTGGAGCAAAACCAGTGACCTCAGCCCACTGCCCCACACTCACCTCTTGTGGTGCAATGTGGTATTACAGGACAGCAAAAATCTGCGCTAACTTCATTTTTATTTCAAAAGGTGACGCCTGAAGATCACAAGCTGAACAAATACCACGCCTGGCTCTGGGAGAACCATGAGACGCTTGGAATCTGAAGATGAACGCTGCAGCTGCACCATGTTATGTATCTGCTGTTTTCACTCATGAGATCCGAATGTGTTTGATTAAACAATAAAATGGTTTAGATTCTCTTTCATGTCACAGGTCCGTTTGTCGGCGTGATGCGTCACTGCACCCGCGGCAGCTTTTGTGTGTGTGTGTGTGTGTATGAGTGTGTGTGTGCTGGGGGTGGGGGGCGAGGGTAACACGATTCCCATGGCAACTGTTGCCACCGCAGAACACACACAGGCTTGTCACCGTTTAATCTGTAACTAGAACCGGCTCAGTCATTTGCTAAATTTACATTTGTCTTATGATCTATTGATAATAAGTAGATTGTGCACATTTTTACTTTTCTGGAAACTTGAACCCTACTCAGCCCCGGACGTCTCTGGACATGATGAAACTCCGTAAGAAAACACATCATAAACTCTTACCGCCTTCCTAGTAAGTATGTTTATTATAATTCCAGCTGTTTGACCCTTGGGCCAGACAGCAGCCATCTCCACAGCTACCACGCCAGCGCGTGTTCCTCAGGAGACACACCCTGTGCGGCAGAGCCACTGCCCGGGGCTCCTTCCCATCTTCCTTCCCTCCCTGACCCCAGAGCAGCTGAGGACCAGACCTCAGGTGAGCACATGTTCACTCCGTTTGCGCTGACGCTCAAACAACTCATCTGTCAACCCTCAGACCATCCCACGACTGGACCCTTTACATCCACCACTGGTGAAGAGACGCACCGTCAGCCTGGAGACCCCGGCCGTCCACCACCACAACCACCAGAGGGCGCTGCTCATGCAGAGGGGCGAGTACAACAGGTCGGAACCTCAGGGCCCTGATTGACGAAGCAGGTTCAGTGAAATCACTGTGGACTTGTCTAACGTCAGTGTCACTGACGAAATCAATTCAAACATTGTCAGTTTACATGTAAACAGACTGAAAATGGAGTTCGACTTTTTGGAGCAGGCCCCAGACTGATGGGAAACCCAGAGTGTGTTCATCCTTGTCACTCGCCATGTTTCCATCTCAAAGGGACTCCAATCATTGATCATTTTGAACATAAACCGTTTCCACCCCCCGATTTGTGAATCAAGGTTTTTTCCGTAATTAGTTTGAGCGAATCAGGGGAGTTTAGTTTGAATTCCGTCGTTTCCAATGCGTCCAAAAGGCTGATGGAAACATGGGGACTGACTTGAAAACTCTGTTTTCTTTGAGAACATAAAGTTTTCCCTCATTTCGTGACGAACAAACCCCGTCTGTTCACTAAACCTGCTTTTGGTGAACGGGCCCCTGACCACCGAAACCCATTTCTACCAAAGCGTCTTCCGACCTGAGGTCGCCCACTGACATGTCGGCTGTCACGTCAGGTTCCATCAAGTGTGGCAAAAACCGTTTTACGGAACCAGCGAAGAGAGAGAAGAGTACAGGTGCTGTTGTGTCATGACCCATGTTGTCCCGGAAGGTCACACGGGCGGCAGACTAAAAACAAGCTGTCCCTCCAGGAGGGGGCTGCGCGAGCAGCTCAAGAGGCAGATCGAGGAGAAGTGTGTCCGACTAAAGCTGCAGCTGGCCGGCGGGGAGAAGGAAGCGGAGTCTCTGCGAGAGGTGGACCGCCTGGCCCTGTCCGGCGACCGACAGCAGAGGCTCCGACACAGGAAGGCCATGTCCGTGTACAGAGACGAGAACAAGAAGGTAGAGCGCTGGCGGTTCCGAGAGGAGCCGGGCCGAGGTGGTCTGAGTGGTCTGTGCTGTTTGTGCAGCTGATGGAGCAGTGCTGGAGGAACAGAGCGCTGACACGCTCCCAGGAGGCGCTGAAGGAGAGAGAGCTGCTGCGCCTCAATCCTGTCAACTGGAGAGGAACGCTGAAGTAGAACCGCAACGCTCAGCTGCAGCAGCACAGACCGGCGGACGACTGACACCACACAAGTACTTTGAAACACGTTTTAACATGTAAAGATGCTAAAAAAACATTTTCATAGGAAGAGAATAAACGTGGGACCGTTTTCCTTTGTGGTAGTAACGGGACACGACTGGAGGGGGTGCTGTAGTTGGGACTGAATATTTCTGTTCCAGTTCTAGTTTTACTGTGTTTGCTAACGTATTGTCATTTCAACAGGCTGAGCTGACTGAATGTGAACAAACAAAACAGACTGACATTTTCAAACCGTGTCAGATTTTATTTTATTTTTTTAATGTAAAGCAAAACACCTACAAGTCGGAATGAACTATCCACACCTGGAAAACTTTGAGGAATATGGACGGTGGGAGCTCCTGGATGTAGAATGTAACATGAAAACAACTGCGCAGTCCACACAAAGAGTAAAGAACAGAACCCTTTGTGATAGATATTGCTGTAGAAATAGATTAAAGGCAACAAAAAGAATGGCTTGCATCATCATAAATGGAGCTGGTAGTTACTTGGACTCGTTCCCTTACACTCTTACTAGTGGTCATCCATTATTTCATACAGTGTCTTTCATGTACAAACTTCATGCATCATACTATAAAGAATCAGTGTCAAACGACAGACGACGGTTGGCGTCTACGCTTGGATTGATCCGTTTCAGGGTCATGGAACCACGTGGAAGAAGACAAGGCCATGTGACACATCCAAATGCATAACAAGAGTTTAACAATCAGCTGGGGTCTCATCACATTTCCCTTTCAGTCAGTGCAGCTTCGCAGAGACGCCCCCAACTTAAATAAATCCCTGAATGGTCTAGAAGCGGAGGGGCGGTCTCCGTCCTCCGACGCAGGCCGCCTACCGACCCTTCAGGAGTCCGTCCAACATGTAGTCGCCCTTCTCCGTGAGCCAGTAACCCGCCATCGCGGCGACACCGCCGATAAAAACGGCGGTAAAAACCATGTCCCCTTTGGCGGCGAGAGTCGCGAGGGCACAGATGACGACGCCGAAGAACATCTGCTGCAGCACGAGGACCTCGTCGTCGGTCATGTCGTCAAACAGACCCTTCTCTGGGCCGACTGGGGAGGGAGAGACGGGCGGAGCCATCAGAGCCCCGAGGGGTTTCATGACGGTACCAGTTTGATTGGATTCCTGCCACCGATACTAGAAACCACTTGAACACCATCAACCGGCAGAGACACAGACGGAGCGGAATGTTTCAGACCACTGAAAAATTAAACTGAAATGTTTGATTTAAATGTTATTACTGACATTATTCTAATTATATTGGTATATATATTCATGTATAATTTAGATTATTGTAATTTTATTTATATATGTTAATATAGAGTTTGGCCGAAACATGAAATAAATTTTCAAAATAGAGGCGCGAGTTTCCATCAATTTAACTTGATCGTTGCGTAACGGGCCGGTACGTGGATGGAGATTTGAGGGTCGTTACTCCCTTAGTTCCGCTGTGAGCTGACGTATCGCTGCGACTTACCGGGGGCTTTATTCTCCACACAAATGCTGTCTCTCCTGATGAAGCCGTCGGCACAGTCGCAGTGGAAGGAGCCCACCTCGTTGATGCAGGCCTCGTTGAGTCCTGGGCAGGCGATGGCCCGTTCACTACATTCATCGACGTCTGGGGGAGGAAGCCGGCGGCCGTCTTTAGAGGACTCACGTTCATGCAGACAGACGACTGGAAACATCCTTACCAAGACACTTGGCTCCTTTGAATTTGTAGCCGCGTGCACATTTCTTACAGCGGGCTGGACCACTGCCCATACAGCCCACACAGGCCTGGTCACATCCTACCACAGAGAGCAGAGGGGGGGTCACATGACCAACGGGGCCTTCAACTGCTTCGCTTAGGAGCTAAGAAGCTGTCTCAAAGGGTAAAATAAAACAAACTAGTTGTTTTTTCCCCCACTTTCAGTCCATATATTCCCTTTCCGCGTCAGAATCGACCTGCCTTCGACCTTTGACCTACCTCTGCATTCGTAGGATCCGTCCGTGTTGTGACAGTAGGTGTTGGAGGGACAACGAGCCAGTTCCGTGCCACACTCATCCACGTCTGAGAGAAGACCCGGGACAGTTACACGGCATCCAGGTCCGGCGGTGGACGCCGAGAGCAGCAGCACCACAACTCACTCACCCACACACTTGTTGTCGTGAAGGATCCAGCCGGCTTTGCAGTCCAGACATTTGTAGTCCTGCGGCCCCGAGCACTTCTTACATGAGTGGTAGCAAGCTACAAAGGATGAGAGTTGGAAAGAGAGAGGGTCGCCTTCAGACCGGTGGACAAGCAGATGAACACACTCTGTGTTTGTCTGAGGCACCTGCACAGGCGCCTGCGCTGTCGCTGGTGTTTTTCTCTCTGAAGTAGCCGTCGGCACAGCTCTGGCACAGACGCCCAGAATATCCTGGATCGCAGACGCACCCTCCGTCCCCGAGGCGGGTTCCTTCTCCCTCGCAGCGGCCCAGACCTCCACACACGCCCCCCGGGCCGGATGGACACGCTGCAGCGGGTCGTGATGAACGTTACTTCACAGCCTGGTGACATCTACGCAGCGTACGGACGGACTAGCAGAGCTCCTCTGAGAGGCGGCGGGTACCTTTGCAGTCCGGTCCAAAGTGTCCCGGAGGACAGCAGAGTCTCAGCTCGTCGATGCACAGCCACTCAAACAGGTCCGGAGCCTCCTGCTGTCTGCAGCACACACACACACACACACACACACACACAGGTCACGTCTACGTTCATTCATCCAAAATGAATCCTTGCCATTCATCCACCTGTGGAACCACCACGTCTCCACCTGGTCCTCGATCTGCTCCAGCAGCTGGTTGCAATCGAAATCGGTTTTCTCGCAGGCAGATTCCACGATCTCCAGCAGACGGGTCTCACTGAAACAAGGAGCCAGGAATTGCAGGCGCGGACATTGATATAAGATATGAGGTAAGACCGTGACTGTGAGTGTGTCTCCTCCACAAAAACACTAACAATGGCTGTACACTGTTAGGACTGAAATGTTGTGTTGATTTTGTTGTTGTTGGTGGTGTTGTTGTTGGTGTGATGGTGGTGGTGTTGGGGGTGGTGGCGGTTTGACCTATTCCACTTCCTATTTGACTTTTACTTACTATATTTGCGTTTTGGCTTTCTGGGTCCTGCATGTCTATCAGTCACTGACATGTTACAACAGATACAACTATAAAAGGAACCTAACAATGGAAATACATGTACTATAGTTCCATAAAACATCAGTATTAGCTTCCATTTGTGTATATATGTCTGACAGCTGCTCTTACCTGCGTGCATACTTAGCTAGCTTTTCTTCCTCCCAGGCAGTGTTACCTCCCCCAAAGTTCTTCTTGGCCGTCCTCTCAAAGCCCTACAGAGAAGGAACATCAGGTAGCACAGCTCAAAGACCGGCAGTGTCAACGGACTGGACGTGAAGTAAACTGAAGTACCTGGAGGAAACTCTCAGCGAGTTTCTGGCAGGTCTGACATGGCGCCGCCTGGACTCTCACCACAAGGAGCTCCGAGAGCAGCACCAGAGCAGGCAGGAACGGCCCAGCCCACCACATGATGCTGCACAAACATCCATTGTCACGACGCCGTAAGAAATGTGGTTATTATCAAGAAACCCATGGAAAATGGCTTCTGTTTGTCGAGGCACATGGACCTTTAATGGTACCAGGCACTAACATGAACAAGAAATTAAAGAAAACATGCGGCCCCATTTTTTTCCCCCATAACTGGATGTTTCACTTCACAAATAGTACATTCCAAGCCTTGTACCTATCAAGTTAATACATAACTCCAGCATATTTTGTCATTAATTGCAGCTCTCTGCTCTGGCCGTTGACTTCCTGGTACATTACAGGGAAGGACTGTGCAGACTTTGTCTGCCAGACTGTTGCTGTTGCTGCATATTCCACTGCAGATTCTTTACAGTTATTGATATGTTGTCCATGTACAGTTCCGCACTGATTACATTATTTTGTTTTTTGGGTTAATCATTATAAGTAATGTTCAACCTGCATTAAACTGTACTGAGACGTTTCAGTCCTGTAATCCATCAACCCATCGCTTTCATTGTACACAGAATGTTATAAGTATTTAAATACTTCTAATACGTCTAATAAATAGTTATTCACTGGTTTCAGACATTTTGTTTTAACTACCTTTACATAACAAGTGTTGCTATTCATTTTGTACAGATGTGCAACTATTGGTAAAATGTTGTTTTTCTTCATTCATAAAATTCTCAACATTGATTTATTTCGTATTTTTTCCAGCTCAGACGTATGCCTGAATATTTTCTTTTTCACTGGGATAAAACGTACCGACCGATGTTCGCCCCCAGTACTCGCTAGCTGGTTAGCACTTTTAGCATTACCCAGCTCAGCATCAGGACCAGGCTCAATTAGCCGGTGTTAGCTAAGGTCAATAGTTAGCTTGTAGCTAAGGCTAACGCTGTGCGTTCAGCCAATAACGTGGACGGACAATATCAAGACATGGCGGAACAATCCTCATCCCCACAGACACTGACGGCGGGTTCACGTGCAGTTTATGCCTCTAAAACAGTTCGCCGACCTGCGTCTGTGGTGCATCTCACCTGTTCGCAAAGCCACCGCGTCCGCTGCGCCGCTGATGATGTCCGGTCCTGGTTCTCACCGCGCAGGCACACTTTCATATTTCACACAGCCGGGTTTGGTGCTGTCACTGCGCCATCTCAGGAGGCTGAAACACCACGACGGGCACCGGGCACACGGGCCGACGGAGGCGCTGCTAACGCGGTGCTAGCTTGCAGCGTTAGCCGGATGAATGGAGCTTCCAGTCGCTTCTCTGGCGCAGCTGAGCTGACGTGACCCCGCCCACACCCCTGGGATTTAACCCGCCAGCCAATCACATCGCTCGTTACTCAGACTGACGCTAAACACGCTGGAGATGATGATAATATTGTATCTTTAGAGTATCTTTATCAACAGTGAAGAGTATCTTTATCAACAGTGACCTAGCGGGGTATTTGTCTTTGTTTTTCTATTATATTTCTATAGATAATATATTTTTAATTAACTGGGGGACCAGTGAGATATCTAACCGCACTTACTGGTGAATTGCCTCAGAACACTTTATTGAAAATAAAGCCCGTGCAAATATATATGAACATAAATGTAGTTTTATTTAACATGTAGTTGTCAGTCATACACTGGATCAATGATAAAACCGAGTTGAGGAGCTGATGAACAGTGAAACTATTTAATGTTGCTTAGTAGACAGTGAACTGAGTAAACTGAACGGTCCGGCCAATAAAGAAGACAAGGTAGAACAGATCAACAAATATTAGACATTACTGAATAAACTACTCATGTTTCATTTCATTTTCTTCACTCCTGAAACTCTTGGACATGTTTTGTGTGTAGAAAACGTATATTTTTGGAGAGCAGTTTCACTGTGAAATGTGACAGTACAAACATATGTACACTGATTTGTTTTCCTCACGTCTCACGTTTCCTTTGTCGTCGTCTCCGTTGACCAGTTCAGAGCCTCGTGCTCGGGAACGTTCCCTGATTTGTCAGGTCTGTGTTTTTTCCTCTTAAAAGTCACGTCCGCGGATGCGGCGCCTCTCGGCCTTCGAACTTTCTTTCCTTGCGTGTGCGGCAGCAGTGTCTGCAGCCGGCGTGCCAGCTGCCGTGCCACCCACACAGAGAGCACCTTGGACACCAGCCTCGGCCGGCAGCGCCGCTCCAGTGCACCCGCTGTCCGTCTGCTCATCCCACCGAGCTCCTGGATCAAACCGCTGAAACCCTGAGGGAGGCAGTAGCGGGGGACCGCTCTGAGGGCCTTTGGGATGTCCCTGCTGTGGCCAAGGCCCTGGAAGTAAATCAGGGCCACCCCTTGACCTTTGCACTCCTGCAGCGCCCCCTCCAGGCAGGCCAGAGCAGCTCTGAACACTGGCTCTATGACCGTGGAGGGGTTGTTGTCAGGGCACCGGTCTCTGTCGTCACATGACGTGACGCAGCCTTGGAGGTCTTCTCCTCCACGTGGACTCACCTCCGTTCTCCTGTCACCTTCCATCTGTCTCTCTTTCCTCCACTTCTCATACATCAGCCTAGCGGCAGGACTCCAGACGATCAACACTCTTCCCTGGGCGTGACGTACAGCCTCCCAGCGGCCGTACAGCCAGGGCAGCGGACCCAGATCCGCCACTCTGGTGCCGGCTCCGGACCGCCTTTGAGCGCTTTGGGCGCACAGAGCAACGTGCACCGTGGCGCTCAGCTCCCCCTGCAGGACGGAGGCCAGCGCGCACACGGCGGAGACGTGATGCTCCGACGAGCACACCAGCAGCACGGGTTTCTGGATACACAGCCAATCTGGAGACGGGACGAGGAGAGAAAATATGGTTTTCAGTTGAAGGCTGACATCCAGAGACATCAACAGCTAAAAGTGACAGTTATAGTAACTTGCTGAGTTACATCGTAGGCAAGTGGACGTAATCATCTTCTTATCATAAGCACAATGTGTGGTAAACACACTGTAAAAAGTGTCCAACTGACAATAAATGCAGAGAAATGATTTATGGTAATAACTTGTATTTGACCAATCAGAATCGTCCTTGGATTCATCAACTTGACATAAGTGAATCGTTAAGGCAGTAACTGGCCCGAAGGGGTCATTGGATGTTGTTTTCTATTAAGTTATTTTGATTGAAATTGTTTTATTCTTTTTTTAGTTCAGAAGAGCGTCATCAAAGAAAAATATCATTATATCGTTCATTTATTATTCGTTCTCAGTTTCATTGAAAATGAAGATGCTTCGACGCTCATCTGAGAAGCTTCAGAGAAACTTACTGGCCCCAAATTTACACCTGAAGAAGGTTCCGGAGATGTGGAAGTCCACCTGCCTACGAAATGGAAGTCGACATTTCCTGAACGTCACAGCTTCCCGGCGAACCACTGGGTTGTCGCGTGTTATCTTAACAGGAATAAAACCAGACGCCCCAAGAGAGAAACTGGTTTAATGACGCACGTGAACCAACCTGCAGCTCCGTTCTTGGCGAGCGAGTGGACGAAAACTCCCAGGAACACTAAGACAAGGGTAACGACGACAGCAGCCACGGCGTACAGGCCACGTCTGTGGTGGGTGTCTGTGGAAACACAGAGGCTGACGGCTCAGAGGAATCCACCAGCGGCTCATTCTAGAAACGTCAACTCACAGTCTGGACACAGAATCCTTCTTCCGTGAAGGGCGGGATGTGACCGCCACACCTGAGGAAGGGAAACGGTCAGTGGAAGAACAGGAAATATTACGGTGATTGAGAATTTTCAGGCAACAAATGACGATGTCGACATGAACGGACACCAGACTGTCGCTGAGACTCTGAATCAGTGTGAACAGATTTGTTTTATCTTCAATAGTTCTGGAGCTGGTTCTGGTAGAAATCCTTTGTTAATGACTATTGAACTAGAACTAGAAATGATATCAGTGGTTTTCTTGGTCGAGGAATCGACTGACGTCGATGAAATAAGGTTTCCTGTTTGGTGTACATCAAAATATAGAAACCTATTGGGTGGACATGAGCAGCTGGTGGAGGTCTGAGCTCTCCGAGAGCTTTTCTAGTTTATCTTGTGATGGTGCGTGTGTTGTCAAAGACAACAAATCCATCGACTCAGAGGAGTGAACGAGTGAACCTCAACCTTCCACGGCTCTGCGACATGAACGTTTACCTGCACACAGGGCCTCTCTGCCACCGAGTGAACGGCCAGGCTCATCCTCACCTCAGCCCTGTTCCCGTCCTGTAAACAGAGTCCGATGAGTCGAAAAACAACACAACAACAACAACAACGACACACGCACACACACGCTTACCGCCGTCACCGAGTGAACCTGCCCTGTGGACACACACCCCCGCTCGCTGAGGACACACAGCTGAGCCGAGAACGTCGCCGGCTCAGAGGAGGTGAGACGCACACACGCACTCTGTTGGTCCACGTCCATCGACACGTCCCATGAAGACATGTCTGTGTGCGACAACACCCATCAGACAAACAAAAAAAAAAAAAACACAGATGTGTTTGCTGACGGACGCACCGGCGTGGAAGTGGCAGGAGATGTTGTGGCTGCCTCGGAGAGAAAACTGACGACAGAACACAGACGTGAGCGTGCGGCCGAGAGGCGGAAGGTCTCGAGGTGTTTGCTGAGTCTCACCTGCACACACATCTGGGGGTGTCTGTCCACAGCAGATGTGTCGTACACCTGTCCGAGGGACACGGTCAGGGCGTGTTACGGTGACTGTCAACCTGCGTCCGGTGGCGCTCACGTACCCGCTGCGCCCCGTCCTCCTTGGCCTCCAGCGTGGAGTTGGGGATCGGCGCGCACAGATGTTCATGGAGCCTCCAGCAGAGGGAGGCAGACATCCTCAGGTCTGTGGAAGGACACTCGGAGCGCCACGTCAGACGGGACTCGAACAGCGTGATGTCCGAGGAGAGCCAGACGTCTCTGGCATCTGCGGGGGGGGGACAACAACGACACACCGCCTCGTCATTAGACCCATAGACACATAGAGAAGGCTAGATAGATGGCTCACCGGCGCTGCTGGCCAATGGAGAGAGACGTCGCCACACCGCGGCCATCTTGCCACAGGGTACTGGCTCATTCCTAACATTGTGTCCATTGTGCATGTACTTTTTAAATAACCATAACTTGCTCAATTTTCAATTGTTGATTTTGGTTTCAGCCTTGACAACTTGGGCGGTGACACAGCTATGCTGCACAGCTAAATCAGTTTTTGGAAAAAAAAAATCTGCAATTTGTCCAGTTATTGCCACGTTGATTACGCTTGTAATAAACCAACCCGTTTGTAAATCTGTCAAGATTTCAGCAAGTTCAGAGGAATTTTGTTAGAGCAGGTCTCTCACCTTCCTATCGCCACCATACAACGTATCCGAATAGAACCTAGTGGCAAGATGGCCGCCGGTCAACGACGTTGTGGGCTCCTCCTTGAGGCATCTAGCCTTCTATATGTCTATGGTTAGACCGATTCACGACGACATCGCGCCTCAGAAACCGGAAACGACGTATGAAACGTGAACACGACAAACTCACCTGTCAGACTGACGTCGTTGTAAAACGGGCACTTTATATGTCGCTGGGAGTCTGTGCAGGTGTAATACACCTGCAAATACAGAAACAAGAGTCAACAACATATGGACAAATTAACCCCAGAAAAGAGTTTGTTTGGTTGGTTGGTTGGTTTTTCATAGATTGTTTTCTACTTCTGTGGAACAAACAAGTTCATTCATCCCTTCACTTCCCCCATTGCAGGTCTTGGTTGTTCTGGAGGGAGGAAGATGGAGAACCTACGAAGAGAGCATGAAAACTCCACATAGAAAGATCCCAGGACAGGAACTGAACCACATTCAGTTGGATGTTGTTACCTCCGCCAAGGAGCTGAAGTTTGCAACAGATCTGTCTGTCTGTCTGTCTTGTATCATTCGGAGTATCATCCAGTATGTCAGCTGACTGTCTCTAGGTGACATGTTAGTGAAAGTTGGCGCATTAGTTACCGAATCATTCGGAAAAATCTAAGAATTCGTCTGTTCTGAAATTCCATACACACACCGGGGGTGAAATCACAAGATTTCATCTGAATTCATCGAATCAAAGTGGCAGGAAAACAGGAAAAAACATGTGAAATCCCATTTATGAAATTTAAAAAAAAAAGGTAAAAATAACATTTGATTCCGATTCGTTCAGGTCAGGCTGATGTATAAAATAAAGGATTCAAATGTTGTGTGGGAATCGTTTTTTGTTTTTGAGTCCCACGTGTGTCCTGTGTGTTTTAACTAACTGCCCCCTGGTGTGACCACCTGTGTTTGAAAACCAACCTCCACGCAGACACATGGGATCAGGTGGGGGAGGAGGAGAAGAGCCGACGGAGACCGGGCAGGATGGAGCTACAAACAGCACAAATCCATCGGTGAACTGGTGGTGGATTGGTGTCAATCAACGACGGCGGGTGAGTGAGGAGCTCACTGTCACTCGGGGCGGGGGACGGGACCCTCCTGTGCAGCTCGTGCCGCGTCTGTAGCACCACCTGACGTACACGGCTCTGCCTCCGTGCTCCACAGTCACGTTGACGGATTTAGACGAGCGGTTCACAGACAGATGGAAGTTTGGCACAGGATCTAAAAAAGAAGAGGCGGGTCGGGTTTATTCACCAAGGATGGGGGGCCGCAAACATCCAGATACAGACGCATGTTCTGTATTAACGGGCCGGATTCACTCGAGTTACATTTCATCAGACTGAGTGTTTCTGCATATTAGAATGTCAACAGTTACAAGGAGGTCACAGCAGACTTCATTGAATAGGACGAGCCAGCTCTGACACATCCACATTATGTGATGTTTGGTTCAAAATACCAACGGGGGGGGGGGCAGAATATACAGAAGTTAGGTTGAATTATGGAATTCTCAAGCAGCGTTACGTGAATTTGTCTGATTCCTCACAGACGTCGGATGTGACCACTGATTCACAGAGGCAGGAATCGTAGGATGTGATGTTTAGAAAAAGATGACAGAGGAACAAAACCATTAGACGCCTTGGTACACTAATCTGACCTCTGACCTCCAGTTTTTCTTTTTTTAAGTCAATAGTAAAACACTGGGCTCCAACCCCCGACCTTTGTGTCAACAGACAGACCCACTAACCACTGGGCCACAGAGACAGTCCACTGACAGAGGCAGAATCCTTCAACAGATTCCTGGATCCAGATGGTTCTAGAACAATCATCTGGTCCTGGTCCATCAGCAGCAGTTACTAACATTTCATTAACATCTGTACACAACTTTTGAAATTATTTTGCTAACAGACAAACAAACAAACAACACCAGTAAAAACAGCTATGTGAATACAGGTGAACTCCACCTGGCACGCTGTAGGAGACGCTGCAGTTGGCCACTGTGGTCGTGTACGACACACTGACGACCGTTTGGGCCTCAGCTCTGATGCAGTCGTACACCAGCTCCCACTGAGACACAGAGAAATAAAGACTGAAAACATGAGACGTCTCCTGTCGGTGGCTAGTTGCTGATGAGCTCATGTCACCGTGTCGCTGTCAGTCAGCTGCTGGGTGACGTCGGCGTGGCAGCGGACTTGTCGGCTCCCCTGAAGAACACACAAAGGAAATGGGAGACGACTGTCGTGTTGTGTGTTTCGGAGGAAAAGAGGAGAGCACGTCGGACCTTTCTCTTCTTTTTCATGGTCGGTCGGATGAGTTCTTTCCTCTGTGACAGGAGTTCGATTTTTGGAGCCTTTGAGAAATCTGGGAGGGAGAGAAGGAGGTCAAAGGAGCCCCCGGGACAATGAGACAAATACACACCACAGAATGTCAGCAGCTACAGGGTCCCCAGGTCACACACCTGAACGCTCCCCTGTGGACTGTACTCTCACCTGAACGTCGTACTCTCACCGGTACGTCGTACTCTCACCTATATGTTGTACTCTCACCTGTAAGTTGTACGTTTACCTGTACATTGTACTCTCACCTGTACATTGTACTCTCACCTGTACACTGTACTCTAACCGGTACGTCGTACTCTCACCTGTAAGTTGTACGTTTACCTGTACATTGTACTCTCACCTGAACGTCGTACTCTCACCTGTACATTGTAATCTCACCTAAACGTCGTACTCTCACCTCTACGTCGTACTCTCACCGGTACGTCGTACTCTCACCTGTAAGTTGTACGTTTACCTGTACATTGTACTCTCACCTGTACGTTGTACGTTTACCTGTACTCTCACCGGTACGTGTGGGACCGTGATCAGTACCTTCAGATGCCTTACTAAGAACAAACATGCGTCGGATGCCGGTGAGTGAG
>CAAKHB010007166.1:45807-98609 GCA_901007665.1 Aeoliscus strigatus | reverse complement strand
AAAGGAGCCCCCGGGACAATGAGACAAATACACACCACAGAATGTCAGCAGCTACAGGGACCCCAGGTCACACACCTGAACGCTCCCCTGTGGACTGTACTCTCACCTGAACGTCGTACTCTCACCTGTAAGTTGTACTCTCACCTGTACATTGTACTCTCACCTGAACGTCGTACTCTCACCTGAACGTCGTACTCTCACCTGAACGTCGTACTCTCACCTGTAAGTTGTACGTTTACCTGTACATTGTACTCTCACCTGAACGTCGTACTCTCACCTATATGTTGTACTCTCACCTGTAAGTTGTACGTTTACCTGTACATTGTACTCTCACCTGTACATTGTACTCTCACCTGAACGTCGTACTCTCACCGGTACGTCGTACTCTCACCTGTAAGTTGTACGTTTACCTGTACATTGTACTCTCACCTAAACGTCGTACTCTCACCTGAACGTCGTACTCTCACCTGTACATTGTAATCTCACCTAAACGTCGTACTCTCACCTGTACGTCGTACTCTCACCTGTACATTGTAATCTCACCTAAACGTTGTACTCTCACCTGTAAGTTGTACGTTTACCTGTACATTGTACTCTCACCTGTACATTGTACTCTCACCTGTACGTTGTACGTTTACCTGTACTCTCACCGGTACGTGTGGGACTGTGATCAGTACCTTCAGATGCCTTACTAAGAACAAACATGCGTCGGATGCCGGTGAGTGAGCTCCTCCAAACCAAACATCTCAGAGAAGATGCGGCGGTACCTTCAGCCTTCAGCCACACGTGGACGCTGACGCACTGGGCACAGGTGTCGTCCGGGCCTTGATGCAGCACTGGGGTCAGTTTGATGGGGCAGCGACCCTCCACGGCGTCTGTCCACGGGGAGACGATCATCAGCACAGGACAGGACCCCCCAGACAAAACGGTCAGGTAGAAACTCACCGGATCGCTGTCCCATCTGAGGGACAGAGACGGGGAATCCATCACACACACACACACATCTACACACACACACACACACACACACACACACACACACACACCTGACAGGTGACGGTTCCGGCGGTTCCGCCCAGCAGCAGCAGACACACTCCGCAGACCCGGAGCAGCGCGGTGCCGGGACTCCTCGGGACTGGACCGCTCCGACATGTGACGGCGGTCACAGGAAGTTCTGGGGAGGGTGACATCCGGTCCGGTGAACGGCTCCCGAGGGACTCTGGACACACGGGTCCACAGCAACTTCCGGTGGTTCAGTACGGAACGACTGGACCCGTCCGAGTCCGTTCAGAGCACTGTGTGTGTGTGTGTGTGTGTGTGTGTGTGTGTGTGTGTGTGTGTGTGTTTGTGTGTTTGTGTCGGGTGGGGTGGAGTAAATCTGTCATCTCTGGATCTATTTATCTTCATATCTCTATGAGGCAAAATACAATCTGACATCTGTTGTAGGAGACACACGTACACACACGTACACACACGTACATCTTTTTCTTGAAACATCTTTATGTCTAGATTGATTCAAAGTATTTCTTTTCATTGTCATGATTATCATTTTCTGAGATATTGAATTTTGGCCGTTTGTCAGCGGTGTCATAATTACCAAAATGGAAGGAAATAAACACGTATGTGTGTGAAGACTTTTTGAATTGATTTACTGAAAACCTTTTGAAGCCTTTCTAATTTCCTGAGATGCAGCTGCTGGCTGGGCTGTTTCCGTTTGGACTTTGTGCAGTAGAACGTCTGGATTCAGGAGAAAAAGCCCTGAAACCTGCAAAGAGCTGCACAGACCAGCTCCTGGAGTTTGATGCAGAGGACGCGTCCCGTCTGGGTCCAGCGTGTTTGATGTCAGCCACTGCTGCAACAGTGTTGTTTCCGTGACGTCCTACATCAGAACCGCTGATGTTATCAGCTTCTTCCCCTCACGCTGTCTGTCAGCAAAGGTCGTGGGCGGGGGATGTTCACAGTGTGATTCACTGAAAACCAGACGACAGGTGTGTCGTCACGGCAACATGAGCTCCTGTGACTGACGGGAAACCAGCTTCAACAGAACAACGGTGTGATGTGTTTTCACACAGCTCCCTTTCCATCCCGGACAGACGTCATGTGACTCGGGTGTCATGTGATCCCCGTGCTGCTCAACCAGTTGAACCGGTGTGAACTGACTGTTCCATACCTTCTGGTCTTCTCTGTGTTTACGTTGTCGGTCGGAGCGGCTGTGACAAACGGGAGTTCACAAAGTCGTTTCTGATTCTGATCATCAAGAGGAATAAACATCTGGAGCTAAATCAGACGGACAAGACGGGAAGCGGAACCGATCTGGACGACCATAATCAAAGCGTTGAAAAACGTCCATTCACATCTGAAACAGACAAACGTTCTGTGAACGACACGTTTGTGGCTGATGTCAGAGACTGATGTCAGTGCTCACGTCTGCAACCTGACATGAACGTGATCACTTCCTTTACATTCTCACGGCACATTTTCTACTATTTGTTCACTATGACGAAAACCAGCAGCTGGGTGAATAAGACAGAGGAGTAACGGACTACATACTGACGTGTTCTGACAGCTGCTGTGAGAAATCAGCACGGAGCACAAAGTATCAGATCACAACACACGTGAACAATCGACGGTCCAACAGAAAGGTCACGCACAGGTCAAGAACACGTAGCCGTGGGACACAAGTTTACAAAACTCAATTCTTTTTATTAAACTTCTATCTTTATGCAATCTGTATATATATAAAAGTTGTAAAACGATCGTCCGGGACTAAGACAGAGAGTGAGGCGACCGCGTGCTGCAGTTCAGTCCGGAGTGAGAAACAGAAGCATAAAAACAGGAGTGGTGGTGGACAGAACCACGTGTCGAGAGACCAGAACAAGTCCATGATGTGGAAGTTTTTGTTTGTTTGTTTGTTTGTTTTAAAGGTGGAAGCGGAATAAATAACATTGATTCACCCTGGGTTTTCGCCTGCGGACGTCTTTGTGTCGGCCGTTGGCGTGGACGATGGTGCAGTGTGTGTGTGTGTGTGTGTGTGCATCATGATTCTGAGCGTTGTGTCTTCTCCTCATTAACAATAATACCATATTCTCTTAAATACAATATGTCACATGTCAGATTAAATACCATTTAGTGTGTGAGTGCGGGGCCGGTTGTGTGGCGGTCGTCCACCTGTGCGGCGCTGGGCGCTGTTGGGTCAGTCGGCTCAGTCGCTGTCGCTGGTCTCGCTGCTGGGGTCTCCCTGCACCTTGCTGCGGTGCTGCATTGCGCGGTGATACGCCACCTGGACCGACTTGCGGATGTTTGATTTCCGGCCCTCCAGCATCTTCTCCTTGTCCAGCTCCTGGTCCACACCGAGAGGCACCAGCTTGGAGCGCGGCAGCCACTGCCTATACACACACAGACACAGACACACAGACACACAGACACAGACACACAGACACAGACACAGACACAGACACACACACACACACACACACACACACACACAAATCAGAACAAACAGCTTCAAATGTAGGAAAAAAAAAGACTCCATCTAATGTGAGGGGTGACTGAAGTTCCAGAAAAGAGGGTGGATCTAATAAGCTCTGTTGTGTGACACTGTGTCCCAGATGGAGTCACTACGACAGTGAAATTAGAGGACGGCGTCCCTGGAGCAGACATTTGACAGAGGACCCAACTCATCCTGCTGAGGACAGACGGGTCAGAACCACTGGAGACGCACCGTCGTCGTTTGAATGAACAACTATGTCCACGGGGAGACGCTCCGGTGTTTGGGAGCCGGAATCATCTCCTCCTCCATCTCCACCTCCTCCTCAGGTCTGTTTTTAAATGTCGTCTCGTCAGCGATCGATACCCTGGAAGTGATTTGATGTTACCTGATTGTTTTTATTATTCTTTTATTCTATGTCTCTTATTTCACTTCAGTTGTTGATCGTCATCTCTCCCGCTGACTCTGGTTACGGGTGCATGGTGTTGGTAGGGTTTTGGATGTGTGAGGAAGCCAGAGTACCTGGAGAGAACCCTCGCAGACACTGACACACTGTGGCGGTAAACGCAGCAGTCAGTGACGGCGACTCGTCGCTAACGGCAACTGCTGCTAACATCTGCTGGTTTTCTCTTCCTCTAACAACATCTTTGGACTTTTCTCACCTGGCCACAAGCGTCCCACAGCAGCACCAAGATTTCCTGCCCGCTCGTTTTCAGAGTCACAAAAAGTGTTTGGAGGTGGATTAAAGGTGCATTATGTGGACTGAAGCAAACACACACTCCTAAACAAAAGACGGTTTCTTTGAAGGGAACGTCATCATCTCCTGTCCTATGGAGGACAGATTGGGTGAAGATCTGAGGACAGCACAGCTACAAGAACCCCACTCATGGGTCCATACAGGTGGGTCGAGGTATTTGACTGTGCACTTTACTTGTCAGGAAGTGACTACACAGCACATGTCGACCTACATTAGGTTGTTTTTTCCCCACTTCCGTTCTAATAAACACAAAACACATTTGCCCTATTTTCAGGGAAACCTTCTTTCATCTTGTGCTTCCTGTGAACGTCGGCCACAAAGCTACGTGAACGCGCGTGCATGTGCGCCGTCAGCAGCATTTGGCTTCAAGCAGAATTAACGGTTGAGTCTCAGCCAATTCTATTATGTTCTGTTGGGTACTTTTATTGTGAAAGTCCAGAAGAGGGTGTGAGCGGAGGAGGCAGATGTATGTGAAGCGAGGTTATTGTGTGTGTTCTTTAACTCATTCATAACAAAGCCTGTATGTGTGTGCAGCAGTGATGAGAGCAGTAACACGTAAACATACATAAAACATACGTGTACTTGTACATGCTAACACCCACCCACTGTTACTGTGTCTGAAAACAAGCTCACTGACCAGGTTCTCTTGTTGTCAAAGAACAGGACCAGGAACAGATGCTCCCGTGCTTCCTGCGTCATTTGCTCCCCCAGTTTGAGCACATCCAGAGGGGGCACAGGGATGGGGACGCCCCGGTGGAACACGCCCTCCCTGGGCATCTTGGGGTCGATTATCTGCAGGTAGAGACAGGAGGGCGTCCATCTCACTGCAGCCAGGAGTGATCTGTTCATTCTGTTCGCAGCGACTGGTCTCACCAGAGCAGGATACGATGGATAACCTCTGCACTTGGCCCACACCAGGTCCAGAGCTTCGAGGGAAGAGAAGTCATCGGACGTCATCCAGCACCCCGATCGGGATCTACTGCGCACCACTGACGGAGCAAACACACACGTGTCACCGCAGACGCGTCCAAGACTGACACTGACGCTTTCTGTCATCGTGTTACTCTGGTGGAACCATATGGGGTTAGCTCAGGAGGTTAAGGGGTCATCCAAGAACCGGAGGGTTGGCGGTTCAAATCCTGCCTCATCCTAATTGTAGAATGTGAGTGAATGTGGTTATGAATGAATAATGTATCCCTGAATACAGCGTGTCTAGGAAAGATTGACCCTTTATTATTAATACAGCAGTCCTAAAGGGAACCTAATTAATTCCAGAAAAGCATTCTGATAAACTGAGTTTAAACATGTGAACCTTTGTCTTCAAAGATTCATATAGTTTAATCAGATTTGGTTTCATTTCTATCAGTTACATGAAACGTGTTCAGGACGAACAAACCGTTTGTTCACTAAACGTTCTTTCTAGAACAGTCAACTGATGCCAGGAATATCAGGTGTGCACGTGACAGCGTGACTCACAAGCTGGTAGACACCTGTGTGTTGGACTGTCCACATCAGTCAGCATGAACCAGGCTGTCACAAAAACTGGAAGCGCTATCACGTGCGCACCTGATCTGTGGTCTGTGGTTTACTTCCTGTTTCCTGACGAAACCATGTTTGCGCTTGTGTGTACAATGACACCGGTGACAGGCTGAAGTGTGAACGAGCCCGTGTGTGCATCCAACACTGTCGTAGAAACACGTGAGCACACAGGTGCTGATACCTACGGACCATTTGTTCTTTTTGTGGTTTTATTAGCTCATGTCCCTTCAGGGGCTCAGAACAAGAATTATAATCGTTATTATATGATGATATATGTGGTTTTCAATGAGTTATTTGTACAGTCAAATAACGTCAGGTGAATAAAAGATGGACGGCATTAATCGTTGAGTGGGTGGTGATGGTGTGTGTGTGTACTTGTGCTCACAATGAGAAACGCTGCGTGACCCCCCGACCGAATAGGAATCGTTTTCAGTGCCAGAGGTTTCCTCGCTGCTGTCCTCCTGGAAGGCGGAGCGAGAGAAGGACGCCTTTCCTCGGCCCTGTTTGGAAGGTGTGGTGCTGAAAGAGACGAGACAGGGCTTTAAAAGACACTGGGACTCCTTCAAAGAAAGGAGAGCAGTTTGTGTGTAAATGGATCGCTAAAGGATATTTACACACGTCTCCACATTCATCAGTATTTTAGCAGCTCTGATGCTGCTGATGCTGCTGCCGACAACACGTAGCTGCTTGTCATTCAGGATCTACTTACAATCAGTTTCCGTGGCTTCGTGAATCGGGGTTGGATTTTAGCGGAGTTGGCTTTTATGTGTAAATCTACACACAAATGTAACGTATGATGGGTGAGACCCAGTGTGTGTGTGTGTGTGTGACGATGACTGAGGCGCCTGTGTGAGCGTCGTCTGTTCAGTAATCACCTGGTTCGGTCCGAGGCCGCGCTGCTGCTGCTGCTGGTCGTGGACTCCGAGTCTGAGCTGGAACGAGGCAGACGGGACTCGCTCCTGTACACGCGGAAGCTCTCCGTTACCGGCTGGTTCCCTCCGTCGAAACCGTTACTCGGCAGACCTGAGTCGGCGGGCGACAGAAGACGTGAGAATGTGCGGGGCGATGACGGCGTGCGGAGGCTCGTCGCGGCCGCTGACGGTACCTGGCAGCAGGTCGTCGTTGTCGCTGTCGCTGTCGGAGCTGGAGCTGGTGTGGGGGCTGCGCGGCCGTTTCCTCTGTCGAGTTTGGGACAGCAGGGGCAGCTGGGGGGGGCCGATCGGGCTGGGGCCGACCCCTGCCGCGGCATAGCTGGCATCCCGGTTTTTCGGGGGGCGTCCTGCCCTTTTGGGGGGTGCGGCCATTTTAGGGTTCTTCTTGGAGAAAAGAACAGATGTCCGTCGGCCCACCTCTGGAGCCAGGGCAGATGACGACACACTGAGATCTGTGTGTGTGCGTGGGGGGGGGGCAGTCATATATTCATTGATCAAAGTACTGTGTGATCACGCTGTGACTGTACACTCTCATAGACGCACCCTTTCCACTGATCTCCTGGCTGCTGCTCTCCTCCCCCTCGTCGTGGTGCCCCGCGGACGATCCGTGGTGAGGGAGGGACGACCCCCGATCTCCTCCCAGAGACTCCCTGGACCCCATCCCGGAGCCTCCCTCGCGCTGGTGCGCCAGCTTCCTCTTGATGACGCTGATCTCCTTCCTCAGGGCTTTGGCTCGCCGCTGCTGACCGATGCTGTGCTTCCCGGAGCTCACCTCGTCCAGACGCACCTGCATGTAATGCAGCTGCTCCTCCAGCGGGAGCCGCCGGCGGTTCTCTGGCAGGAGCAGCTCTACAGAGGCACACGGGAAGGGTGTGGTCAGGAGGGATGCTCACTGCAAGACCCACAGCTTAGTACTCACCGATACCAATCTGAACTGGTACACAGCAGCGTTTCTCTATCTGAGTAAGACCAAAGACCACCCACCCCCCACAAACTGATTATAGAGTATAAACTCGCATCATACAGTACATGGTACAACTCGCTGAATCATCTCACTGTAGTTATGGGCAAAACAGTTGAACAAATGAACGGATCTTTTCAGTGATTCGGTACAATCCTTACAAACAAATCAGGACACACTGATCCCCCGACGATGCTGAGGTTAACTGGTCCCTGTCAATCACCCGTAGGTGTGAATGTGAGTGTGAATCTGTCCTTCACTCTATCCTCACGTTCATCCCGTTGACAGCTGGGACCGGCTCCAGCACAACCGAGACCCGTAACCGGAGCAACGGGAGACGACAGACAGCGTTCCCACCAAAGCGCTAGACGTCTTACCGTCCTCGTTAGAAGACAGCGGCCGGTCTCGTTCTCTCTCTCGCTCTCGCTCCCGCTCCCTCTCTCTGTCTCTTTCTCTCTCTCTCTCTTGGTCCCGCCGGGTGTCTGGGCTGGGCTCGCGGGGGAGGTGCATGCCCGTCTCGTAGTCGAAGCCGATGCGTTCGGCTTGGCGCCTGGCGGTTCTGATGACGGCGCCGCCCATCTCCCTGAGCCGCAGGGCGGCGCGGTAGAAGACGGTGTCCTTGGCGTTGTACTTGAGGCAGTTGTTGACGATGAGGCCGAAGTCGGCTTCAAACGCCTCAAACGTGAGGTAGCGATGGGACTCCAGCAGGTTCCACATGGTCTGGAAGTCCATAGGAGTGTCAATGTGGTCCAGGTAGTCCGGCACCTGGATGGTAGAGGTCAAAGGTCATTCAGAAGTTTGAGATTCATTTTCTAGATGTTTTGCGTGGTAGGATGGTGTGTGTGTGTGTGTGTGTGTGTTCCTGACCTCTGCCAGGGGAACAGGCTCCGTGAAGAAGTTGTTAGTGTCTCTTTCCTGTAACTGCTCCAGCGTGCTCCTCAGCAGCACCAGGAGAGGCGTCAGCTGCATCTCCAGCGCCATCTGCTGCACTTTAATCTGAACGCAGATCGACAGATTAGAACGTCCACCTGCTCACAGGAAATGAACACAATCTGTGTGTGTGCGTGTTCTGGGGGGGGGGGGCAACTCAGATGTCAGAGACACAAATTATGAATTGCTGTGAGATCCCAATTTCCCTCAAATTCTTTCAAAATCGAATCTGTTGCATCACTTTGACTTTAATATTTTGAACTTTCTGAACTTTTTTTTTTTTTACCGTGTACAGTGATCTGATATCACATACCCACTGATACATCCCGCAGCACCACCCCCATTCTTTTGGAAGTTTTTTTTATTGTGGTAAATAATTATAAAATAATAGTAATAATAATAGTTACATGCTAACTACTGTCACTTCTCCTCACACTTTGTAGTCAATTGAGAGCAGAAGTCAGTGAAACTAGACATATTAGGAACTTTAATTATCCTTTGGGAACACTGTTTGATAAAGCATTCATGGCAAAACTTGAACTATATCAAATGCATAGAGCAGCAGAACTATACTTGAACAGTTCACCTAAATCTGAACAGAAATAGAATGTCAGCAGCTTGTAATCAGAACTAAAGTTGCATTGTAAGTGATGGTGTGTGTAACATATCTAATAATTAATATAAACTATTGACTCAGATGGCTCGTGTCCCGTGCCGTAGAGTTTGACGGGTCTCACCGTCTCCCTCTTGAGTTTTTCCCTCTTGCGGATGAGCTCCACCAGCAGCCTGGCTCTCTCCAGGTCGTGTCTCAACCTCTGCCACGCCTTCAGCTGCTCCTTCAAAGCCGTCTGCTTCTCCTCGCTGTCCCCCTGCGGCGCCAATACGCACAAAACCACATACCGGTCCGCTTAATCACGCTGCTGCAGCCACGACAGGGGAGGCACCTCTGGACCTTCTTCTAACAGTTAAGCAATGTACCGAAGGAAGCTGCGTGGAGGGCTGAGGTGGGAGGGGCTCGATGTGCCGCTGTGACTGCAGGTGGGTCTGGAGGCGGCGCAGCAGGGGTACACCGTTGCGACTTTGCCTTTTCAAGGTCCAGTAGCTGTGAAGTCGCTGCATGAACTGGCTTTTCCTGGGGACCGTCAAGTTACTGGTGATTTTGCTCAGCCTGAAGAAACACAGGACAGACCCCTTTACAGTTAGAAAACAGTGTTCCACCGTCACTGACTGTGGAACAAAGAACGGAAGAAGGGAACCGTAATGTCACTCACTGGACAGAGGATCTGACAACCGTGGAACTGACAGACATTCAAAACCACCTCATCGAAAAAGACAAGGGTGTCTTAGGCATATTGGACTATATGGTGATCTGAAGCACTATATGGCTGAAGCAGCTTTTATAATGATCGTCTCGGTCATTCAATCAGACAATCAGTCCCTTTAAAAGTGGTGGAGGATTGATAGATGGAGGGCTGACCATCACAGCTGAGGAGACAGACGTCACTAACAGCAGAAAGACCTGAATAAATACCTATGGAACACTGTACCAACTATACGAACGATCAAATCGACTGCTGGGGAACTTCATGGAAAACACACCGTCCAAACAGTCCAAACCAACGCAGACAGTCCACAGATCCCAGACAGATCCATCAGAGCATCAGAAGAAAGAACCCAAAGAACAGGAAAACACACATCTCTTTGTCCAGCTATAGTTGTCAAATGTCAGACTCTGTTTTCTTTTGGAGAAGAGATTTCCAAGCAGAGGCCTGAAACAACTTAGTCTGTTAGTCTGCTAGTTAGAAGGGGGGGGGCCCATGGCACTATGCGCCACCTGCTTTAAGACATGAGGGTCTAAATGGTGTTTTCGGCCGTCAGCGGGTCTATGAATGAGAACATACAGTACAGGGGTCACGTCTACCTGTGAGGTGGGATACACGGCACGGACACAACCGGCGCAGCAGCTCTCCTCTCCGCTAAGATCTTCCGCGCTCTCTTCATCTTCAGCCTGGACTTGGCCTTGGCCCTCTTGGCCCGTTCAGAGCTCCAACCCTTTGAGTCATCGTCGTGGCCGATGCTGGGCTCGTCATCCTCGTCCAGCTCCCCTTCGCTGTGAGAGGAGCCCATGCTGACCCCGCCCACTCCTCCCAGAGGACGGGCTGACCCGGGAGGCGTGTGGATGTCACAGTACGCCGTCTTGCGGACGCTGAACGAGGTGCCGTTGGCTCCGGTCTCCCGGACGGGTTCCATTTTCATGTAGAGGCCCGCCTGCTGGGCACAGGTGACGTGGAAGGCTGTGTAACAGTTGGCTTTGTGGCACTGGATGCAGGCGCCTGAGCCGCGCTGCTTGCAGATGTAGCACGTGAGCTTCCAGCGAGCTGGAGGGATGTGCTCGATGCTATCGATGGGCTCCAGAAACACTGTGTTAGCAAAGCAGACCTGGGGCAACAGAAAGAGACACGTGTGATTACGACGTGTACAAGGACATGTGCGGTCCGTCACAGTGACAAACACATCTGGACAAAACCGGACTGATTTCTTTTTTCACTGTTCGCCCATTGAACGCACATTCACAGGAAGACGCAAGTTTGTGTGTGTTTGTGATTGTTCGTCTCTCTGCCGCCACAGTGAATGATCATGACCGTCTTTCACTGTAAACATGGTATACGTTACAGGGGATGTGAAAAAAACGGGTAAGCTTAATACTTCCAGTCCACCGATCTCCACCAATTTGCCAGGATGTAAACAAACAGCTGGCGGGCTGGATCCCAGAGCGAATGCAGCTGGCGCCTGCGCTCGCCGTCTTTACAGTGGTTCCAATCATATTCTCGTGAGATCTTCACATGACCTGTTCCTCTGGGTTATGTGCAAATAACCCGAGTACATGGGTAGTTTGCCGTCATTACAGTGCACGAGGATGGAGCCCACTTCCGATGACATGGAAACCGCGTCCCTTGAGGTGTGTGTGTGTGTGTGTGTGTGTGTGTGTATGGACTCACCTCTGGGATCCAGAGAGCACACACTACGTGTGCCCAGCGGGCGTCATCTGTCTGTTTGAAAGCTCCACCCTTGTTGGGACAGAGAGCGCAGTCCACAGCTCGGCTCGGCGACTGCAGGCAGCGACGGCACAACCACTGGCCCTCGGGGATGTAGGGCACACCGTAGCACTCCTGGTGCACGGCCAGGTTGCACATGTCACAGAACAGGATCACGTTGCTGTTCTGGCACTCGCCATCGTTGCAGATGCAGCAGACGGCGTCCTCGTCAATCAGGGTGCTGGGGTCTGCCTGGGAACGAGGAGCATGAGGACGGGTCAGAGCCGCATGGGTTCTACACTTTACACCGGAGGAACACGAGATGTTCAGGTACCTTGTTGTGGCTCTCAAAGTAGGACTCCTTCTCCAAGCGGTCCATGAGATACTCAAAGACCTCCTGAGGGATGGGTGTCACACCGTCACGCCGACGTTTGTCGTTCATGATGTCAAGCCAGATGTAGTCCTCCTCGTCTATGTCGTACTCCACCTCCTCGTCCAGCTCCTCCACAGACTTATCAATGTACCTGGAGTCCAGGTTGGAGAGGGGTCACAATATACAAGAGAGGAAATACAGAGGGAACCCTATCAGTGACTAAGGCAGCTGTTGGCTTACAGTTTGTTACCTGCTGCCAGATGCCACTTCCACTTCAGGTACATTCTATTGGACGGCCTGTCATTCTCACCTGTAGTAGGACGACGGACGCGGAGGAGCTTCGGGTCTCTCTTGGTCCAGTTCTCTGAACACGGCCTCTGGAAGTTTGACTGCAGGTCCAGACTGAGCACTGTGGTGATGGGACGAACCGTCCTTCTTCTTCTCTTTACTCTTGTGCTTCCCAGACTTTGGAGTTGCTTTGCCCCCATTTGATGATGGAATATCTGACCGGTCCTTGCCGCTGCCTCCTAACTCACTCCCGCCAGCGCCCCCGTCGCTCCCGTTACACACCCCTCCGCTGGTACTGCCGGTACCACACGGCGGAGCACCGTCTGCATCACTATCCTCCTCTGACACGACATCAATGTTCTCAAAAATGCTAATACGGTGAATGCGTCCTTGGATCTCAAGCTCCACCATGCGTTGTGCCTGGGCATAAGTCATTGTGTCCCTGCTGGGGGAGTGGGAGAGCTCGGAACGGTTGGGGCTACCAGGTGTGTTCCCACCAGGCCCACCTCCGTTTCCTCCACCATCGTCCGTATCCCCTGATCCAGCGAGGGACGCACGAGGAGGCCGGCCCTTCCTTCTCTTCTGAGGCAAAGCCTGTGCAGGAGTCGGGTTGTCGTGGTCATAGTGGTAAAGGTGATACTCAATGCCACTGTAGCTCTTATATACTCTCCGGCAGGACTCGACAGGACACTCATAGGGGGGCTTGGTGGCCCGCAGGTTGTGACAGAACGTCTTTACGTCAAAGTCCAGCCCCATTGTGCCAAGAGACACGTGTGCTGTGCACGTTTACATCTGAAAGTAGAGGAGGACACAGGATGAGTTGCAGAGGCTGTGTTTTTACTGGTTTGTCAGCCACAAGAGACAACAGTCCAACAGTCCTTCCTGCACACTGTGCACCTGTTATGGTGTAGCAGTCACGTGACAAGACCAAACCCCCTTTTCTCCAGAAGAAAACAAACTCCAGGTGCAGTTTGCCTCCATACTTTCAGCACCTCTTCCTGCCCAGACGTGTCCAACTACATTACATCACAACAAACGACATGACCGTACGGTCGTTTTAAAAGCCCGTCACATGTAATGAAAAAATATGATAAAATAAAGGTCAGGTCAATAACACTGTCCAGGTCCCCAGCTACTCAAACTACTCCAGAATTCTCCTCCAGCGAACGTTAGCTTTAGCACGCTGCTGTTTCCTCTTCAAACAATGAAACATTGACGCCGTTAGCCAAAACGCTAACACCAGCTAGCAAACAACAGCACCCATCACTTTACGAACCAAATGGCCAACAACAGAAGAATAAAACCAAACTCACCAACTAACAGTTAATATGTAGCTTACTTTATTCATTTTTCAATCTTGTACGCCCAGTGCCTCAGTCCAGTTCAGTGACGTTAACAGCTCATTTCGCATGCTAAAAGAATTAGCTTTATTTCCAGGGTGATCGTTAGCTAGACAACGAGATGTGCCGTTGTACCACAGAGTGTGTTTGGCTGAGATGAACTACCAGCGGTGGTTCATTCTAGTCGTATGCATACGGAGTGTCCTGACGGTTTGGAAGACCATTCAACCACCGCTGTGTGTTTCCCTCCACAATGACCTCACCCTTTGAATCCCACGTACGGAGCAGCCAAATGACACGAGAATTTGTTCACTAGAAAACAGCACTTGTGATCGGGCTATTGGACTAAACAGCAGTGATCGATCAACACATTATTTGCTCTCTGTGACAAAATGTGCTCTAGCACGATTATGCGCTCGCTTGTTTAGAATTTGAGCTACCAACGTTACTTGATGTTTTGGGTTACTTTGTGGACACAGTAAACGGAATTCTCTGTCATATCGCCGCTTTATTTAGCCTTGAACACTCGAAATGTGACCCACTGTCCACCCCCAAACCAGCTTCCAACCGTTCAACGCTAACGATCAGGACTAATAAACACTTACTACTCCACGTTCCTCAAAGACTGCGTGCCTCGGAACCCTCACACCGGATCGGAAGGGTTGCAGATCGATTTTTAATTCATTAGATAATCCCAGATGAGATCCCAGGAGACGTAGGTACAGTGAAATGTTTTATGAAACCATGTAATATCCCGATCATTTCATTGTGTTGGGAATAATTCAGGAACTCGGTTGAACAAAAGGGGCAACCATTGCTGTAACGTTACGCCGTAGACGCGGGTCGACACATTCGCCACACGAAGCAGGATCTATTTCTTGGCTTCGGCGTTAAAAAAATTAAAACGACCTTCACCCACACTCCAAACTATTTCGAACACAATCGGCTGTATGTGTTTGTTTCATTAAATTTCATTAAATATAACTAATTTCCAAATTTCCTGATGAGTGTCGCGAATCTGCCGATGGGTTCACATAGTCATGTGTGACACATTCTCCAGTAGGGCTATAATTACAACACACACACACACACACACACACACACACCCACCCCTATATACTCTAAATGAATTTAGAATAATAATGAAAAACATTATTGTAAAAAAAATACTGCAGATGTCAGTATAGAAAAACAACATACTGCTAAAGTATTAACCATTTAAAAGCTAAATAACCTGGATAGTTAGCTAAACATTCACATAGCTGGGATAACTGTCAAATTATTCATAATAAAAATTAACACTTTTAGACATTCATTTAAGAGGTCCACGTCGATAGTCACACAGGATGTCATCATTCCTGAATGTTGTAATTTATTTCATGGCTCATGGGTTGTTTTGGATGTGGAAATAAAAAGAATGAAACATTGCCCCTCAAGCACAAAATAATATTTATTTCTCTCTCAACATACAGTGGGTGACCGAGTGCAGCAGAGCGGGTGGTGATGCAGTGGGACCCAGCAGGCAGAAGCAATCCCACTTTTTTAAAAATCAGAGCATATTCACCAGGGGGCAATGTTGTCCAGAGATGAGCAGGTCTGGCCTCCTCTGCAGAGCATCACCGCACCCAGATGAACATGCCAACAACATTTGTTCCCTCCTCTGCTCACTGGGGGAGGGTGGAACAAAACACACCAGATACAAGTGACAGAGAACAGAAATCTCTTACTACTGGAAGTATTTCATCAAAGCAGAAGACTCTGCATAATATCCTATAAAAGTCCAATTCAAACCGAATTGATGGAATAATATACATCAACGCAAGCCCCCCCCCAACACACAGTCAGACAAACAAAATATACAAATATAAACTACAAGAAAACTGTACAATTCACAGCTTGGTAGAACTTGGGTGCTGAAACCGTTCAAACGTGTTGAGATGTGAATTTTCCAACCACAGGAAGGTATAGTATTGTTTTTCTTGGTTATGTGGAACATGAAAAGTTGGCCATGCTTGTCCGTGTTAGAAAAGGTGATGGTGAAACTGACTATATACAGTGTAGGAAACTCCTGACCATAAATTAGACTTCTGGGAGACGGTATTTTGTGCAAATCTCCAGCTTCAAGTATTTGAATTTTGCAATACATCACTGACAATACAAAGAAAAGAAGGCCGTCATCGAACGAAACAAAGGGCAAGAAACAATTTCAACAAGGCAATAACACTGCTGTGTCCTGTTTGTAACTCAAGTTGAGGTGTTTTTTCCAGTTGTAACTACCATCTAATGTGAATAAAATGCTTATCTGTACAGTGGAAACACCTCTGGTATTAGTATCAAAACAGCAAAATCAACTAAAAATGTCAAGACTTACTGGTGATTGCACAAAACGTTTTACATAGTGTATGCAGGATGGTCGGGCAGCCAAGTTGAAAGAACATTTAGCAGTTGTGTATTTTGCATTTTTGTGGTGGCGTGTTGTAACGTCTGTTTGTTGGTTGGTGAATTGGAACTTTGATCAACTTTACAACTTGCTCCTGTTGCACACGTCAGAGATAAGGCTTGTGGCAAAGGCCACGATCAAAGCTTTGTGGAAGGTATAAAAATTGCACTTTAACGCCTCAAGCCTTCACATATATCAATTGCTACATTCAGATCGGAACACTGGCATATACTGTAGAAAGAACTATGTACAGTATATATGGCTCTGGACACGTTCTAGGCTAAGCACGCATTTTGGATGTCTGGAAAAAAAAAGGGGGGGGGGGGCTGTGTCCAACTGAACCATTTGACCTGATAGAGGACATTTCAGCTGCTGGCGTGTTGTTTTTTTTTTCTTTTCTCTCATCAATCATACATTAACTACTTTTGTCTGCAAGGCAACGGTGCATCTCACCACTATGGCAATCCTTCTGTCACAGGGGTGGAACGTAAACATAGGTTAAAAGAGGACTTTATTATTTAAATAAGAGCATATACTGTGTTCATAGTGCAGTTCTACAAGGGCATTCACATGGAAACCAAAAAGTGTCTGTAATGCATTAAAAAAAGACCGCACTCGAGCTAAAATAAAACAACGGATGCAGACAAGCTTCGCTTCACAGAAGAAAAATAGAATCAATGTTCAAGGCACTACATTCCTTCAGATACTTTCATCATAAATACTGTCATCTCCAGCCATGGTATTTGTATTTAATGTAGTGTTTAAAGTGGACAGAACGGCAGAGGGTGTGTAAATTAATGTGAAAACTGCAGTAATAAACCGGATGGTGACTGATGATGTTGTATGGCTGAGTTAAGTGTTGTAGAAAGAACATGAACCCTCGCACCACGTTATTTACAAGATTATTAATCCCATTATGTACACGTGAGGCTCTGGGGAAAGACAACACACTACGTCAGGTCGCTTCCAGTCAGGATGTCAGGTCCTGGTCGTTTTCGGACAGGGGCCGTTCTCAGGGTTGTGCGTGGCCAGAGGGTAGGCTTGGATTCTTGGGTTGGGCATTGAGGGCATCATTCTTGCAGCACCTAAAAGGCCCACAGGACCCACATATCCTATGGACCACTGTGGGGGGTACAGAGGACCGGGAGCCATCCCGCCAAAGGAACCTGCAGGCGAAAGGCAGCTGGGAGGGAGCACGGCTGAGGGGCTCGGACCCAGGGCTGCGGGCAAACCGGGGCCCAAAGCAGCGGTCAGGGGACAGGAGAGAGGCAGCCGGAACGTGCTGGGACCAGCTTGGCATTTCATCTGGAACAGAACACTGAATCAAGCACGACGCACAGCCTCAGATCATGTCAATCGGGGCCCGGTACCTCGTACGCAGCTGCTCCCGCGCATGCAGCTTTGCCTTCCAGGTCCTGCTGCCGTTTTTGCTGTTTGATCTGGTTGAGGGAGGGGCGGGGCTGATGGGCTGCCGCGACCGTCTCCTTCGCCCAGTCGTCCACCAGTTTGTGAAAGTCGTCGGTGAACGTGCCTCTCTTGTTGTTGCTGTTGTTCGTCTGGATCTGGGCGAGTCTTGTGATCGGCTGAGGAGAAGGTGACGGCGTGGCCGCGAGGAGAGACGGCGGCGGCTGACCGGAGGCCGTCGGAGCAGCGGCGGTGCTCAGAGACGACCCTGACAACACACAGAGGTCTTAAGAAGACGCCTGACGGGAAACCATGACTGCTGATCAATTGGCTGATGTATGGCATCGGAGGTGGCCCCTTCATGGAAGACGTTCAGATTAGTCTGAGGGCCAGAGAACAGAGCCGACATCTGTCGCACACACTCTTGCCAACATAGCAGCCAACGGATTAGAATGTAAACAACATTCATGGGTGAACACAGACTGTTAAAATGTCTGAGGCGCAAGCAATGACAAAGTCCAGGTAGGCACACCGCCATGCATAAAGAAAAAGAGAAAGAAAAGAAAGAAGAGTACCCACGACGACCACATCCTCCAACATAACAGAGGAAAAAAGACACGTACAAACATAAAGACAGTGTGGGACAGAGAAGACAAAGTGTAAGAAAGTAAATGAGATAGTTACTACTACTGCGCTCTTTGCCTAGACATAGTCGTTTCAGAGTGGACCCTATAGAGAGGTAGAACAGCACAAGACACAAACAGTTAGGCCAGGACGACTGCACAGCACGTGTGTGGACAAGCTGCTTTCAAAGCACATTCAGCTATCGAAACAACCGGGGAGAGGAGGACCGGGAGAGAGCTGAGGGGTTTTTAAGAGGGGTCGTTTGACGTGCAGATTCACCAGCTCCTACGTTCTAATGACTATAAATCAACCTACTAACAAACACTGATGGTTGACTCAGGGCTGGAATATGAGCAATCATCTTAAATCGTCTGTAATTTAATACAGAGACTAATAATTCTGACTTGTTTCGAGGGAACTGATCAATTAGTACATAAGGTGAACAAAAATAAGGTGCGTTCTATGTGTTCTAGACAGAAGACTGGAGCCTAGCTTTGAAAAAGATCCTTGGGTCGATGTGAGGATGCCTGTGAAACAAAACGTGAAACCAAAACAAAGGAAAGTTCAAACTGAAAGCGCACACAGATACTAGCTGGAGCTCGTTGGAGTCGGCACTCGTCAACAACATGCAGGTAACTCAGGAGAGGTGGAAGGAAGATAGAAGTAGATGATACAGCCCTTTGTACGGCGGAGCAAGTGTCCCGCAGAGCCCTGCCCGGTGTCTGCACCATGCACATCTTCTCCATCCAAACATGAGGGACAGAGAGAGATCTCCTGCAGCACAGCAAAGGCCGTGCCTACCGGGGGTGGGGTGGGGCTAGGGAAGGGGTGTGTGTGTGGGGGAGGGGGGCTGCTCTGCGTTACTGAGGGTTACTGACTTGTCAAATGTGCCTTGACTTGGGAGACGTTATACAATCAAATTAACAGTGGATGTAAAAAGAAATAAGTGTAGAAAAGTCTCAGCATTCTCTCTCTCTCGGACGCATGCACGCACACGCGCACACACACACACGCACACACACACACCACACAGAGGTATCGTCGTTAAGATGACGTCAGGCCCATGTTTGGAGAAAAACTAGCCCCAGTGTGCATGTGGGGTCAGAAGCTGTGCACAAAGCATCTGTAGTGGGAAGGACGCCCACGAGTGAATGGTCATGAATGTCATGGTGGACTTACACTGGGAGCACCTGCGCCGTGTCTCGACTCCGTTCACGCTGGGAGTGTTTCAGCAGCGGGGGAGAAAGGCCGACAAGTACACGAGACGACGAGGTAGCGCCACAGCCACGTGACGGCGTCAATAAACAACAACAAACAAGAACGAGGCTTCATTTCTTGACGGACGCTTTAGTTTCTCCACTACACATTCCTCCTCCATCTTCTGTTGGGATGAACGCGTCTCCAAATGTTTCAAATTGTATTAAGACTTCATAATGTCACAGAGCTGTCAAATAGGATACTGTTCTTCTCCACTTCTCTGTCTGACCTCCGACGTACCTATGACTCTCCTACACACATTGTGTTTTATTTTGGAAATCCACTGGATGTACTGAGTGAAACTTCCGGTCTGAGCGAGGCGGTTGTGACGGTCGCTCCGTAGACGCTACTGGAACGTGCCACAGCGCAGTAGTCTGTCAGTGTTTGCGGCCTGCGGCGATCGCCAACGGAGCCGCTGCGCAGACGCTTCCAGTGTAAATCCGCCCTCACGGTGGTTAAATAGCGGATGAGAACTAAAACATCAAAGTTGATCGCTAGTCGAAGCCACGCAGAGGTATGCACACCCACAAAATGTTTCCTTTTCAGTCTTCATGCCAGGATTAGAATCAGACTCAACAACTAGCTTGTCTCACTCATCAGCGCTCACTGTCAAAATGAGATGAATACCAATGTGCCTTCAAAACCAAACTATATCCAGGTTACCTCCCTCAGAGGGGAGGGGCCAAGATTATCGTGTTCCTGTTGATCGTAGAACCTAAATCAACTGGTGATTCTTTCCCCTTCCCACCCCCGCTGTTCGGGGGTGGGAACCCCAGTTCTCTGATTTGTTGTTTTGGTCTGGTTTGGTTTGGACTGGAACATGCAAAGCTCCAGCTCAACCTACCTTCAAGACAAAAACAAACCCAGATGGGTCTGATACATACAAGACAAAAACCAAAGTTCTCAGAAAATAACAATTATTGTCTATAATGGTGTTCTAGAACAGGTTGGAGCTGGAACACAATCTACACGTCACATGTTGCTTGAAGACTAAAAGGAAAGATTCGCTGGCGGCGTTCTATCCTGTTGTTCTTAGATGAAGTTGTGGTCAATATCCTCTGGTGGTCAGACAAAATCTCATACAGAACATGTGATTTGAGTCTAAATGTATGTCGGGTGAGAAGGCCTGTGATGCACCAGACTAAAGGGAAATTTAAAAAAAAGAAGTTGGTGGGTCGAAAAGAGAGGCAGGTTAAAGAAAGAGAACATGGAGATGAATGAGGGGAAAATAGAAAAGAACAAATACAAACAGATGGACAGAGACACAGGTCCACTGAGGAATCTAGTGCGTGGTTTGCTACTAGATTTATAGGTGACTCTCTCTGACGTTTGGTGGTAAACCGTCCAGCCTGTGAAAATGAATATAAGGGGAAAGAAGAGAAGAAACAAGAGAGACACTTTGTAAAAGTGCACACAGACTGTGATGAGAAGGCAGGGAAATAACAACCATCAGGTAGAGCTGCTGTATTTTCTTTATCAGTCACTGTCAGATAGGTACGGTTCCATGGAAACACTCCACGGAGTATTGACCCCTGGACGAGCTTTGTCAGAGTCTTTGAAACATTCTTAAGGGTACGTCTTCAAGTTTAGACAAAATAAAATGGAACATACATATGCTAACTGGTGATAGTAGAGTCAAAGTCTTTAGCTGTGTCTCAAGTTTCACACTTCTGTTGGTCCACGTCATTGCGCAAACTGTCTCAAATCAATCAGTGCCGTCGTGCACTTACTGAAATGATGTGAAAATCAAACGCATTCTGTGAATATTTACAACCCATCAACCTCTGACCTCACATCTTAAACCACAATCTGTTACAGTGAAGACGACACTTGATCACACACAAACACCAAACGTACGCCACAACGTCAGTGACTGAAAACGTGCTGTGGTTTACTAGCTAGCAAGCGAATGTTCGCATTTGCCGGGCTATCCCCCGTGGTGACGCTGGTGTCTGTTGTGTGCTGGCATCTTGAAAAGTGAAAGGTCGTCATTTCTACGTCACTAACATGGCATCTGTTGAGGGTGGAGAGCGTCCATCTGAACTTTTCATCTGTTTGAGTGCGTGTGGTATGCTACATTTTCACACACTCACTCAGTGTGAACGCGCTTATGTACTCAAAACACGAAGTTTAAACAGAGAAGTACGTGATTTGAGACACAGCATTAGTCTTGTTGAACTGAGGACTGGTGAGTATCAGTCAGGAGCAGTTGGTTCCATCTATGGGACAAGACGTATGAAGACATTTCACTCATTGGTTGAATAAAAGTGAAACGGCTCTACAGCTGAGGGACATTGTGACTGTCAACACCCCCCCCCACACACACGTACTTAGTTGACCTTTGTGTCGTTCCAGATTGTGTACAATGAATGTTCAACCAACATTCAGACATTCATTGGTCGATGTACACTGACGTATGCCAACTATTCACCAGTAGAACAGATGAGAAATCCTCAGACTTTTTTTTATTATAAATGCATCCAACATCTTTACAGTTGGTGCATAAATGGAATATCTGAGGGTGTGTGAGAATGACTGTTAAAATGAGGTGTGCTTTGTAGATGACACGTCCCATCCTTACAAACATGGCACACGGACTCTTCCGTACACCTGTGTGTGTGTGTCCTGTGTACCTTGGCCGGGCCCTGCATGGTTGGCCAATCCGTCAGTGTGCTGTCCGGCGTAGATGTTGTCTGAGGAGAAAGAGCCCTTCAAGGAGCAGGGCTGCTGGGTGTGAACCTGCTCTTGGATCATGCCAGACCGAGTGCCGGAGCTGGAGCTGCCGCTGGAGTGGGCGGAGCCATCTGACAACGCTGAACTCTTAGCCGGCGAGCCAGATGAACTGGCAGCACCTTCACCTTGGTAGAAAAAAACCCCAAAACAAACAAAGTCAAATGTATGAGTCACAACGAATCACGATGAATCAGATGTTCCTACGGGTTCCTGGACCTGATGTGGCTCCTGCTCTCCAACCCACACACCTTTCCTTTCAGCTGCAGTGGTGTTGAGATTGTTTTTCAGGTGCTGCACCATGGGATTGAGCAGTTTTCCCGCCTTCAGCTTGTGTTTGCTGGCCCTGCGCCGGCGGCCGCTCGGAGGCGCAGCGTGGAGCAGGCCCACATTGGGGGGGAGCGATTTGCCCAGCTCTTTATACAGACGCTCAATCTCACTCCTCTGGAATGCCTGCAGCTCAGAGATCTCCTTCATGTGTCTGGTCAGAACGACAGTGAGAGGTTACGTTAGACCACTTCATAGTTTCTTCAGGGGGGGTTCCTGTCCACGCAGGCCCAGACAGTTAGTACAATTCAAACAGAATGACTCATGAGCTGTTTTAATGTGGGTCTGCTGCCGGACTCGTTGTGGTCCACGGGCCACAGGTTGAGAAACCTCCTCCATCTGACTATTTTTTCTTCTGGACCTCTAGAATGATATTCATTTTTGATATTAAAAATTTGATGTTTTTTTTCATGATTCCCATTGTCTGTCACAGGGCGTCGTGACAGACGTGTGTCACTACTTATGAAAACAGAATAAAACCCAAGTTACTTTCCAACCAACAGTCAATGTGTTGTTAAGGGATTCATTTTGCTGTGGGTGAGTGTACTTTACTTTTCTCTCAGTTTCTGAAGTTCTTTCCTCATATCGGCGTCCTCAAACTCAGAGTCATTGTCACTGCTGATGTAGGATGAGTGGGCGTGTCCCGCAGAGGGTGAGGGAGCATGCCCGTTCATGGCCACGGGCAGCTGTTGGCCCGGCGAATCCGATTTCTGCTCACTTTTGCTCCGACCAGAGCGCCGCAGAAAAGCCACAGCTCTCTTCATGAGGTCGCTGCCGCTGTGTTCGGACAGGGCATGAGCTGGGGGGGCAGCGTGGGCCGGGGGGAGGGCGACGCTGCTGCTGTCCTCATCTGCTGAGTCAGAGTAGAGGTGGTGGTGATGGGTGGGAGCGTCAATGGTTTGGGCCCGTGGTATGTGGCGTGGGGTGACGTCGGGGCTGGAAGCAGGCGTGGTCTGGTAGAAGTTGGGTGGGGCAGAGAAGCGGTTGTTATGGTGAAGTGGAGATATTCCAGCCGTTTCCTTTTCATCTGCAGCTTTCATAGACGATCTGCCCACAGTCACACAGCTGTGGTCTTTTCTGCCCGTGCCCTGAGTCTGGCTGTGGGACCCTCCAGAACCACTAGAAGGTGCTGTGGAGCTGCAAGTGCTACGACTGGTCGTGCCTTTCTCGAAACGATAAATGACATCCGGTGGGGTGGGTATGATCTGAGAGGAGCCAGAACAGAAGCCCAGAATTAAATTGGAGCCATGCACCAGCAACGCAGGAACAAGTGATGAAAATATGTCACATAAATGAATTTGGCCAAATCAACATTTTACTGAGTTTTCAAAGTGAATTCTTACTTTAAAATGGCTTTTGGAGCATGACGAGCCGGAGGTCAGATCTCTTAAAACCTTATTTGAGGCTAAACGAGCAGAAAGAGACAAATGATTTAAAGAAGCTCTACGAAAATGCAGGCATGAACACGAACTATGACACTAAGATGTGACCTACCAACCACTGCAGAGTCACTCAGTGCACCAACACCGTCTGGACCTTCAGGAATCTGAGGCTAGCAGAGACAGAAGACAGTGCTGTAGTTGTCTGTGTCTGCCCTCCCATCTCTCCCAACCCCCCCTTCTCCTCCCTTTTCATAGCTATCAAGTCCTGTCCAACCCATGAGTCCCACACCGCTCACATAGACGTTCACAGATGTGATTAGAAATTCAATTAACGTTTAAAAATGGAGGAACTTCTGCCCCCACACAGTAAAACTGTCTGTGACTAACTGACATCCAGAAAACCCAGCTGAACATAAAGCTGTCATACAGGAACGGGGTTAAAAAAAAAAAAAAGGCAGGACAGTGAGGGAATCTGCGATAACACGGTTCATACTGACGAGTGTGTTTAGAAAATGCATTAACCTTCACTGACCTCACTCAATGAGTACGACTGTGATGAGTGGTTTGGAATCATGTATGTAAAGTATGGATTTTACCAGAGGCTCCCCCTGCTTCCAAGTGAGTTGTCCCTCACTGCTGTGGCCGTCTGCGACTGGCGGCGAGCCAACTCCCTCTGTGCTGGAGGCGTGGGGGTCAGACGTCGCAGTGGAGGGCTGGGTGGGAGCGTGTTCCTGGTACAGCAGGTTTCTCAACTTCTCATCCAAAGTCTTGATGGTGCGATCGACAAATTCCACCCTGCGCGGCCCCTCGCTGTCCGACTCTCCTGGTCCGCCGCCTGCTGGCGGTGGGTGGCCAGACAACTGCGAGGGCTGATGCGCGGGGCTCTGGGGCTGGGAGGTGACGGTCCCTGCCGGAATGGACGTGGCATACGGCTGCTGCAGGACCACGGGCTGATGGGAAACCAGCTGAGGGGGGAGCTCTCCCGTTGGACTGGCCCTCGGATGGGCCTGAGTAGTTTGTGAGGAGGCCAGACCGAAGGCTTCCCCCTTATCGATGGTTTTCACATCCAGCGACACAGGTGGCACAATTGAACAGCAGGGCATATCTGTTACCATGGAGACGGCAGAGATGCAAGGCTCTTCCACAGGCAAAGCGTTCTGGTGGTTCACACCCGCAGCACTATGGGCGCTTTTAGCAACACAGGCCTCAGGCTGCTGGAAATGAGTGTTCTCATCTCGAGGCTGCACTGAAGCTGGAGCTGCAGGTGTCAGGGAGGAGGACAGAGGGACTGAACCAGAGGTGGCTGGGGTAGAAAGGGCAGCCGCGCCGCCGTCGGGCGCAGTCTTTTCATATTCTGGAGAGACAAAAGGGTTAGAGTCAATAGGCACATAGATTTGGACTGTGAAGAACAGTGGCTGGGTCCCCTGTCAGCTGGAGTATCCATCCTGCCTAGAACCACTGCAGAGCCTCTCTTATATAACTGACCCATACAGATGAACCACACACACGCACACACAGTGTCTGCATCCGCAGCAACGCAAATACCAGTGAGTCTCCTTTCCCTGCTGGAGAAGTGAATCCTCCCCATGTACCATCTGTTTTTTTCAAGAATTGATGACGTGTCTCTGAGTGCAGCATACCCAGGGCTGTGGACGTGTGAGGCAGACTCTTCTCTTTGTCTAAGATGGGTGTCTCAACCACAGGGCAGATGATAAACCAGCGCTTGCCGGTGTGAAGAACTGTCAAGGACACAGAAATGGAGGAACTCATCAATCTGCTTTAAATCGATTCAGTAGAGAAGCTTGTGTGCAGGTGTTAAAGTATTTCAGTGGACCTGGTGAATGCAGCCAACTTTGTTTCGTATTTAACAGACAATTTCTCACCGTTCTGCTGGTACACCAGCTGTGTGTTGCTGGGTGAGGAAGCCATTAATCCCTGAAAAAATAAAAGGTTACCAGACAGTGATGATGCATGTGCTACAAACCACATTTGGATGGTTTACACAACCAGCCACAGAGCTCAACTTTGCAAAGCAATTCAGTTCGATCGAAATGGCACATCAGCAAGAAGTTTTCTTTTTGGCAGCGTGTGCTGGCAGAAAATCAAGTCATCTTCAGAGTGTCGACAGGATGATGCATCTGAAGGCGGAGGGCCCTCGTAGTCACACTGCACCGGCGCACCCGTCCGCAGTTCTCACCTCCATTCCCAACGGGCCGGCTCCTTCGCTCTGTTTGGGACTGCCTCCGTGGTCAGACGCCCTCTCACCCTCTGTGTCCTCACTCAGCATGTCCTCGGCCTTGTCCACAATGTCCTTCAGCTGCTCAATGAACACTTCTTTCTCTAGTGGCAGAATGAAGTCATTGTCCACCTTAGGACGGTGAAAAGGAAGAAAACATTCAAATGAGTATATGCTTGTTGGTTACTGGAACTTTTATTTGTATAGAACCTTTCCAAACTGAGTTGCGAGGTGCTTAACAGTCAAATAAATTGCATAGGAAAACAATAAAAGATCAAATAATTTAAAAACAGTTACAATAATTACCATCAGTTAAGACAATGCATTGCAGCTACGAACAGCGACACAGAGAGTTTCACGTTTCTGAGCAGGAGCAAACAACTGAGCCAACAACAGTTCCACTAGTCGGAACCTCGTCCTACTCACCATGTAGGTCGCTATCTCCTCTGGTGCATCCCCATCCAGGTCAAATTTGAACGTGACCATTTTATGATTGTGTGTCTCCAACTGGCACTCCACCATCTTGTCTCCGGTGTTACACACCTGAACAAAAACGCATGCGTGCATCAGCTCCACTGCTCTGAGCACCAGGGCGTGTTTCCTGGAGGAACAAAGCTTTGCCACCAACGTTGAGCATGCTGAGCTTGGGCCTGTTAATCTTTTCCTGCCGAGAGCGGGTACGTGTGGACCTGCGATGGTGTTTGCGGACCTTCCCCTCTCCTTTACACCCGTGGGTCCCCTCGTAGCCATCGCTCATCTCCTTTCCTGACATGGCATCAGAGTTGACACTGTGTTGTGGGCAGAAACAAAAGCATTATTCAGCATTCCTTTACTTGTGTATAACTAAATGGTAAATGGGTGTTTCTCGCTGTGTTTGAATAAACATGTTGGTATCTAGTTGAAGACCAGTAGCTATAATTAAACTATAATCTAAAAAAGTGTGATGTATAAAAAAAGGACCCTGGCAGCTCATCAGGGAGCTGAGATACCCTTTAACCAGTTCAATTCCCTCAGTGATCGACTCTGGCCTGTCGTCTGTTCAGCTGTACCTGTCATAGCTCTGTCCTCCGGTGGGTTTCTCTCCAGCTTGATCCTACAAGAAGAAGTCGTCCAGGAAGAACAGAGAATAAATTACACAAGTGTTATATGTTGACTTGTAGTCAATCGAGGAATCATGACGTCATACAGATCGGATCGTTAAATCATCGGTAAAGTATCATCATACTTTATTGGTCTCCCAAGAGAAATTCACATCTACAAAATCCTACAACTTCAATACTGTCTTGATGATCTTCTGTTTGGACTAAGGAGGAACAGGAAACATGAGAAGGAGCCATACCTCCATGTTGGTCTCGGCTCCTGTGACAGCACTGATCGGCGTCTGCTGTGTCAGACTGGAGCTGGCAGACCCAGCTGAGGCTCTCGGAGAGTCTGAGGGCTGCAGCGCAGGGATCTGGCTCGGGTTCTGCTTCTCTGACTGGGCGGCGGGAGCTGCTGTGCCCTTGTCTGACGCATTCTGCGCAGGAGAGAAGAACCCTGCAGGTTGGCTGAGCTGAGCATGCTGGACAAGCTCGGGATGGCCGACCTTGGCCTGCGGAGGAATCTGCTATAAAAAGACAGAATTCCACATTCTGCTCAGTCTACTTTGCAGCTATTTTAGGTCGCAGGTGTAAGGGAAGGGAAGTATTTCGCTCTTCATTTTCTCCTAAAACAAAAATATTTTTTCCCCTTCAGCCATGAAACATTAGCAGTTGCTTGATTTTTATAAGATATAAGCACACACACAGAAAAAAACTTTGTTTTTAGTATCAACTGACCAAAGACTAGCCAACAAGATTACCTGTGTTAGAGACTGGGTGCTGCCATTTGTGTGAGGGTGTGTGTTCGGGGATGAGGGTGTGTGTGAGTGCATCGTCTGTGCTGTTAGAGCTGAAATGAATGCAGCTTGTGTGTGAGAGGCTTCAGCTCGTACACCCTGGTGCACAGCAGTGCCGGGTTGTGGAGACGTGGGTCCAATTTTCAGAAGAGCAGGTGAAGGGGAAGGACTGAGGGACACAGGGATGGGTGAAACCAGCATGGTCTCAATGTGTAGAGGGGACAGTGGGGAAACAGAGGGGGCGACGTGGAGTGTTTGTCCAGGAGGGAGGAAGACGTGGTTGAGGGAAGAGGAGGTTGAAGTGTGAGGGGCAGCGCAGGAGTGAGGGTAGGAGGAGGATTCACAGTCAGACACAGCTGTCGTCACACGGACTGTGGGATACTGTGAAGGAAACTGAAGGAAGAAAAATATCAAAGTCCAAACAGGAAGTAAACCGATTGAAGCGACAAAAAAAAAAAAAAAAATCATATCCGCACGAGTTTTGTTTTTTTTCAGCAGTGACATTACCTGAGATTGGTGTGTTGGGGACTGAGAGGCTGAAACGTGCAGAGGCTGCAGCTGCTGCTGGATCGCTGCCTGAGCCACTGACTGTTGACCAGGGGGGGCCTGGGCTGGCAAACCAGCAGATGACGGGGGGAAACTTTGCCCATGGGTCTGTCCATCTTGGCCAAGCTGTGGAACGCTCTGACCAGCAGGAATAGTCTACGGGACGATGATAACAGCCAGAAAAAAAAGGGAGGGAGGGGGGTGGAGGAAAGGATGAGTTTCATCTGAGTGAGTCTGGATTTCCTGCTATTGACCGGGATGCAAACAGCTCCCATTTTACATCCGGCCCCTAAGGGTTGGGGTTAGTGACGTCCAGTGACATCCTGGAGGTCTGTGAGCTCTGTTAGTCTGGACGAACACGTGGACGCAGGAACTATCATCTTGTCATTGCTGTATTGTTACTGTGGCTGTCTGTTTTTTAATTCATCTCCTGTCTTATCAACACAGCTGCTTCCTAAACAGCTGTGTCCAACCAGACACAATACACGACCACTGCAGTAGTATCATCTACCAAATTAACTCTGTGCCCCGCACCCAGTCCCGAAGGCAAAAAGATGGAAAATTAGAACAGGGTGAGTACAGGGGTGGAGATACAATTAACCCTTGGACTCCGACGCCAGCGCTAGCCGATACATTGGCGCCAGCATAGTGTGGAGTACCGTAATTACTATCAGAAAGCGACACACGTTTTCACCAGCCTTCATTAACGATTGCTGAAAGCTGAGATGTGTCACTTGGTTCCTCTACCTGGTGTGAAGAAGGAGAAAACGTCCATCGGTTCCTGGAAGTTGAGAAGCACTTCACAGCCAAGTTGATGTCATTACCGTAATGACTTGCCGGCTTCTGGCACCAGAGGGAATGCGATTACCGTAATGACAGCTGATGTCAACTTTCAGGAGCCGATCATCGTTTTCCGCTCCAAAGTATGCTAGTGTGAATGTAGCTCCTGGGGACGCTGTCGATGTTAAAGGACTGACACCTTCTTACTGTAGAGATATGAAACTGGACACTCACTTGCTGGGGATGCTGGGAAGAGGCAGGAAGACTGTGAGCAGCTCCTCCATGAGTCTGTGTTGTCCCAGAGGACGGTGTGGGCATGTACTGGCACAGACCTGGAGCAGGCTGCTGCTGCAAGGCAGAATGTGTGTAGGTATGGGAGCCAGCGTCAGGTAATCCTGATGTCGAATAATGCTGATGTGTGGCTGCAACTTGTACGATGTGGGTTGATGCGTGATGACCCTGCTGGGCAGGGGTCGGACCCTGCTGGACCATCAGCTGAGACGCATCCTGGCCCGGCTGAGGAACCGTGTGCACAGGTTTCTGGCCATGCTGCTGTAGAGATGCAGGGTGTAACGGTTGTTGGACAGGAGACTGAAAAATGTGAGTCTGCGTGGGGTTTGGTGACATTTGTGGGTGCGCCGCATGCACAGTGTCTTGGAGCTGAGCGGTTTGCTGTAAACTCGACTGGGTACTTTGTGTTGAGGGCTGGCGCTGCTCCGGCTGGCTGTAAAGTGCTGATGAAGAGGAGCTCAGACCGGTCTGCTGAGCGGGCAGATCAACCGCGGCCTGGACCTGCTGCGCTGCAGGATGACACTGGGCCATTGCTGCAGACAGCGCTGTGCGCTGTGCTGCGGCATGTGCAGCCTGTTGTTGAACAGGAGGAGGATATCCTGACGCAGACAGCTGTTGGGCCTGCAAGTGGAAGGTTGTCTGTTGGGGACCTGGCGTTTGGTGGCTCTGTGCGATGTGCTGTGGCACATCTGAAGCCGAAGTACTTGGAGGTGTGTAGCTGGCAGCACTGACTGGACAGGGACTGGCAGCAGCAGCGGGCGTGTATGGAGGGGCAGGGTGACTGTGTCCGGGCTGCAGGTACTGCAGGGGTACGTGAACCCCAGTGCTGGATGCAGACAGGCCCTGATTCTGGTGACCTGCAGAATTAGCCTGGGAACATAAAGGATATTCACGTTAGACACTCTTGGGAATACACAGTTAAATGTAATAACACAGCCTGTCAGTAAGTCTCCTTCATGAGGATTATTGTTTAGCAAGAGGTCGTCATGTACTTCACAGCTCACTACGTTGTGACACTGTTGGACTGAAATGGATTGTACAGTTCTGATGCCAATCGGCAAATTAAAAACGTAGTAATCCTCATTTAGAGACAGTTTATCACTGTTTAGTCAACAAGCAGTGTGTCAATCACAGGTTCTACAGAGCAGACAGTAGTAGAAAAACAGGGTGAGAAATACAAATAAATTACTGACATCTGTTTCACAATGAGCAGGCAGAGATTAAAACTATGACTCAAAGCAGAGACCAGAAGGAGAGGGATCAAACCTCTTTCCACCAAAGGTTACATATCCCAGAGGTCGGGAGGAAGACGGCTGGAGCACAAAGGAACACATTTAAACATCTGGGTCAGTACTAGAGGGAGTGGTGAAGGTTAATCAGCGGGGAGAGGTGTTCTGTTAGCCATTACACCAGTGTCCTCCAACAGAGGCAGCTGATGATTTCCGAGAACAAGAAGACGTTCAGCTCAGCGAGCAAGACTGAGACAAGGGACAGGAGACTGACTCAGCTCCATGCAGATGAAAGCGTTTCCTCTGGGACAGATCCCAACGAGGGACACTACGAGGATTTGTCACGGCGGTGACCTACCAATCCTACAGAACTGGTTACGTGCTGCTCTCTGGCACAGAATCTATTCTCCCAGTCCTGAGTTGGCTCCTTGTCCCCAAATGAACGGCCACTTGGTACAGGACCCGTCAGGTTGCCGTCTCCAGCACTGCAGGTCAGCCTGTGGGCCGTGCAGGGATGAGGCGGGGGTTGTTGGCTGGGTGCAGGGGGACAAGCGGCTGCTTTGCGGCTGATTATATTCAACAGGGACTTCTGCAGCAGAGAGAAATTGGAGCAATCGCTTGAGCCTTTGTGCCGCCCATAGCCAGGGCTGGTGGCTGTTCCTGAGGTCAGGTGGTGTCTGAGGTCACAGGGACAGTGTGGCTGCTGCTGGGTCGCTTCTTTTGACCTCATATGAAGCAGAAACAGACAAGCTTGGCACACGGGGCCTCTGTGCGTTGTAGAACTGTGGTTATGATGAGAGGTGAGACCGGTGAAGTCCGAGTGTCTGCGTCCACCTGGAGCGGGCAGTGGCAGGTTCTCACCGGCAGCCTCCGACGGAACGTCCTTGCTGTTGTCTCCAAGGCGAAGGGACTCAGGAAGGGGACAGTCAGGAGTTACTGTCCATTGACCACTCAGGGAGGGGCACCCAGTCTGAGCCTCTGAGTGATGCTCAGAGGAACCCATCTCTAATTGATCCTCCGGCACTGCAGGGGTGGGGCTGATGGATCTCTGACACTGGATGAGAGCGTGGAGTTGACTCATGTGGTTTGCCCTGCGAGTGTCAATAACAGGGGCGCTTCCTCTTCGGGTGGCTGCTCCCAAGTGGGTCCTGAGCTCGGAGCCCAACGTCGCCCCCCATACGTCACCTCTTTCACAGGAGTGAGGTCGGGCTGTCTGAGAAGGGCTACGTCTCTGGCACTGACCGAGGATCAGCCCCCACAAACAAAAGGCATAACACAACATGAAGAGATCATAACCAACCAAAATGTGAGCTACAGGATGAGACGAGGATGAATATGGATTCTGTGAATACATGTTCAACAGATCAGGGACATAAAGGGAGAAGTTTGTCCTCTGACTGTGATCGGTCACTTGGATGAATCTGTACATTTACCACTCCTGATACAGACCTGCTGTGTTGCCATGGTGATGGGCTCCAGCAAGGACTGGTAGAGGACGCTCTGCTGGCTGCTGTGGGAGTCCGAGTACACGGTGGAGCCTATGCCACTGTCAAGTGTGCCATCGGCTGCAGAGACACCCAAAGCTCATGAGAATGTCAAAGGTCACGCTGATTTGACTCAAACTGCTGGAGAGGAACATCTCTTACATGTCACCGAGGTGGCACTGGCAGGGAGGTTACGCAGCCGATTGTGCTGGTCGGCCTCTGGTTCTTCTGGTTCCAGCACAGACGGCGGCAGTGCGTGTGCTTTCCTGGCGCCGACGTCCAGCGGCGGTGCCACTTGGAGCCCGTGTCCTCCTTCAGCTTGAGTCGCCACAAGCACAGCACTTACCGTTCTCTCTCTTCTCCATTTGATCAGCGCCACACGGTCCCTGATCGACTTTCCTACGGTCTTACTATCGCTGTCATGGAAGAAGCCGGACTCCACCTGACAAAGGAAAGGAAGGATATTTTTGGCATTGAGCATGTGAGGTGAGAGAAGAGAAGGCGTATTAGAGGCAGAGAGAAAGAGCAAGAAAAGGAAGGTATTGTTCATCTATTTTCAGGGGATCAGAGTGGGGAACTATTTCTGCTGCTTTGGTACATCTCCAAACAAAGATGCAGGACATAAAACAAATGGCCACACATGTACAAAAAACTTACAAAAAATAACAGATAAAATAACAGAAAAAGATTTGTCTACGATGTGCGACTGTTCAATACTGTACAGGTACGATCCAATAGAACATTAATTCACTTCACGGGGGCGTCCAAAACAGGTTCTTCACCGTGATCAGAACAAAGGTGATTATTTTATTTTTCGAAAGCAGCGAGGAGACTGGAGAAACGTCTCCTGGACGGAACGGAAAAACAAACAAACAGTCCGATGGAACAGCAAAATGGGACCCATGTGACATGTTTCTATGGCGATAATGAATCGGTAAATATAAAAAATACATCACTGTGTATTATTTTGTGCATCTATGGCTATAAAGTCCTGTTTTCTGGTTGTTGCACCTCAAACTGAAACTGGTAGTGGTAGTGAAGTCAGTCGCAGTAGATGGTAAAGTCCATGGGAATGCAGCGTTAGCCTGAAATGGCGCCTGGGCTCTCATAACGAGACCAATCTTCTCGGTGAGGGCATGTAAGCGTGTGACCTGGTTTGCACATCCTGCAGGTCCCTTATCTGATGATGTTCACCTGACACAACCATGTAAACACAGATGTAAATAAAACCACAATCACTTTAATCAGAGGAAACTGCATTCCACAGCAGTGAGCCGTGTGCACGGTCAGCAGCAGGTACAGAGAGCTCCATTACCAGAAGTAAAGATCCAACCACATCCTGCAACTGAACTTGTGCCGTGTCGTGACAGGTCTTCAATACTTCAGTGGAATGCAAACACTGGACGGTGTAGAAACTGTAAATTAATTGGATCATTCACTCACCATCTCTTGTGCCACAACCTCAGGGACCTCCTTCTCCAAATCAAACATGAATTCAATGGCTCCAGTCTCTTTGTATTTCCCCTTCAACTTCTTGTGGTCCTCCACCCACAGTTTCAGGGCTATTGAGGCCTTTTTTCCATCGTCCTCCTCCGCCAGCTCTACTCTCACACCTGTGTCCTCGGCAAAGAAAGCGTGGTTCAACAGGTCCTTGATGGTGTAACTGAAAGAAAGAAAAAGCTCAGTTCAGTCTCAGGCACAAGGGCGTGTCAGACACTTGTGTTAAATATACAGTGTGGCATAGTTTTAGCATCAGTTTAATTGAGTGTGGCGCAGTTATGACCCACTATGTGGACATCCACATCTCTCTCTCTCTCTCTCTCTCTCAAACACACACACACACAAACTCGTTACGTAACAGATTTGCATGACACTTTACAGTGGCACTGAGAGCCCAGTTTTCTGTGCACAGCAGTGAGATGGGGAGGGGGGGGCACAAAGATGAGCGAGCACCTCTTATGTCCAGTTGGCCAGACACTGGACAATGGTGGGGACAGTGACTCACCGCTCCTCTTTCTTTTGGCAGATACACTCCCCAATAATCTCCTTGATTTCAGGATCCATGACCTTGTTGTAGCTGGCTGGCTTCACTCCCTACAGGAGGAGAAATGGCTCACAAACAGCTCTAGAAAATACATCTCATCTACAGCTTCTTGGAATAAAAATTGTGAAACCTGACACCTGTCAGTATGCTTTGCGAGCAGACAGAGCCTTCTGGCTTTATCTGGATTTGGACTCCCCCAGTGACTCCTTATGCCTCAGTAGGATTTCAAAACTAAATGTTCTTGCGTATTCTTGTTCAAGTTTGTTTTCCCCAGTAAGTAGATATACATTTGATCAGAAACCACTGCACTGTCTGTCCCTTCTAATCAATCACGATGTAACATGACAAAGAACTCAGTTCTTCCGTCTGTCTAGGCTGTATCATACAACCTCCTTGGGCTGTGGTCGTTGAGGCTCATTCATGCTGAGTGTGGAGTATCGCCTTTCTGAAACAACTTGAAACACATACTGAACTCACGCTCGTGACTTTCCGATAAATCTGGGCGGCATTCTGACACTCTGAGTAGGGGTATTCAGAGGTGGCCATCTCCAGCATACACATGCCAAAGGCGTAGACGTCCACGGCCTCATCATAGTGCTCCTCATACATCTCTGGAGCCATGAACTCTGGGGTCCCTGAGGAGACACAGTTCAATGGTTATGTCGTTTCCTTGTCAAACATCGATCAGCTTATAGGTCCGGATCTCACCTATGACACTTTTTGCGAAGGAAGCCGCCTTGAGCGTCGCCAGTCCCAAATCCCCAATTTTGACCGACCCGGTGGGTCCAGTGATGAAGATGTTATCACATTTGAGGTCTCTATGAATGATGGGAGGAGTCCTGGTGTGGAGAAAGTGAAGGCCTTTCAGGATCTGTCTGCACCAGCTCCTCAGCACCTTGGGTTTCATCACCTTGAAACGCTTTAGATAGCTGCGGGAACGGGACAGAAAGCACACCTCCTGACCTGCTTTGACTCAAACAGAGGCAGTCTGTGGTACCAATATCCACTTGTCTCTATTTGGCATTGACTCAGTACTCACGTTTTAAGCGTTCCTGACGTCATGAGCTCCGTTACTAAGACGATGCACTTCTTCCCTTTCAGGGGCGACTCCCAAAAGTCATAGAAGCGGACAATATTGGGATGCTGAAGACCCTTCAACATCTCTGCCTCTTCCTTAAAGCGCTGACGTTCCACTTTTGACAGCTTACGATCCTGGAGGAAAGAAGACACAAACAGCTAAGAAACACGTTGTGATATTCTCCTGACATCAGATCACATCACGCCTCTTGGAAATTCAGGTCTTCATACATCACTGCAAGCTGGAAAAGTAATGAAGATCGTGCATGTGATTAAGCCACATACACGTCTCGAACTGGGCCATAAACATCTGAGCGTAAGGTGTTTGTGTGTGTGTGAATTAATGTGTAAAACGAGTCGTACGTCTTACTTCAGGTTTTCTCCATCCAGGTGATGTAAATGAGACACCGTGGAGGGACTATCCCCAGTCAAGCCAGACATGGTCACACCCACTTAACACTGCAGCTAAACGCGTCGTGTCATTGATCTCTTCCATCTTTCTCATTTCCCTCACTTGTTCGCACACGCTCTCATCCTCTACCTTCTGCTCCCCCCCTCCCCCATATCTGCAATCTCTCTCCCTCTCTGCACCCCTCACGCCAACCACTCCCTTCTCCATCACCAAACAACCCCCGCACAGACGGATATGCATCTCCCCTCAAATCCCATCCCTGCTCTGACTTTCTGAGAGCAGTAAATTGCTGCGGGTCGTACCAAGTGTTGCTTTGCTGCGACTATCCGTATCACAACAGCACAGACTTATGCAACGCACGACCCCACCCTTCAGAGAGACAGACTGAACTGATGGGGGAATGTGATGAACTCAAACTTGCAAGATTTCACCCAATGAATTATTCAACCACTGGGAACCACCCATGAGACGAAACAACAGAATAAATACATGATTAAAGGGCCTAAAAGTCAACAATGAAGCCAGATGTGCTATGATGCAGCGTGTTGAGGGTTGGATTGATATGATAACGTGGTGTGTGTGTGTGGGTATGTGGCATATCAGGTTTGTGTGAGTGGGTGGGGGTGGGGATTTTCACTGCACTCTTCCAAAGTCCCATGAATAATTCAGTTCTGCAGAGAACCTTTTCTACTGAGGCAAACTGAGCAATGAAGGCTGGGGCCGCCCAGGTTGGGCTGGGTTATTCCCAAACTGCTCTTTGCTTCACCTGAACCACAGGTCTAAAGATCTGTAAGGGGAGGAGGGATCACTGCCGATCCCCTCCCTGTAGGGCTGCATTCTCTGCTCTCATCTGCACCTCCACCATCCAACAGTTTCCCCCCAACCCCAGTACTTTCCCCCCCTAACACCTCCACTTGCTCTCCCAGTTGAGTTGTCCCTCTCAGCAGACACTGAAGTTTCTGCATAATTCAGAAGCCATACAGTAGGCTGAGCTCACAGGTTCACAGCATAGAGTGATACACACAGAGAAGGATGTGACCTCCGAGACAGACACCGGCACGCACGCACACACTCGATAAGGGAAAAATCACAGATGCATCAATACACAAGACCAACACGATAGTTGCTGAGAGGGATGTGTGACTCATCCTTACTTAAAGTTCGAGATGTTGGAAACAGTCTAGAGTGCACAGAATTTTAAGAACCCTAATCAACTACAACTAGGCTGTAAAGTAGAAAAGGCTCCGCTGACCGCAGACGAGTGTGGACATGTTCAGACGACGTGAAGCACACACACACACACACTCACACAGACATTATACCAGGCAGCAGGGACTGAAAATGGATTGTGAAATGAGCAGGAAGCAATGGATAAAACACCCCCCTAACATCTGGGAACTCATGCAGCGACACAGGCTGATCAGAAGGAGATACCACAACAACACTACACCTGACAGAAACAATATTTAAATATTAGTTCGGGGAGCCAAGCAGGACCATTTGCCGTGTAAAATGGCAAAAATGTGTTGAAATCAAGTTCCAGGCTTCATGTCACAGGACTTCTTTACTGTATCGTGTTACATGCCAGGGAGCCAGTCATGTACACACCAACAGCAACACGAGCCAGAGAAAGATGCTGATCCAGGAGCTGTACAGTGACAATGAAATGCATATTTGTTCATCAACAAAATTCCTTCACAACCGTACTTTTAATGACACATGTGGGATGTTGTTTACTACGCTGTGTTGTTTATTAGCAAGCTGGATTCTCTGCAAATCACAGATAGAAAGTAGCGGAGAATGTCTGTATTGGCATATATATATATATATATATATATATATATATATATATATATATATACACACACACACACACACACACAGTATGTAGGTACCATACATCAGGGATTGACTGTGACCCCGTGCCAAAGAGCTGTCTCAATGTGTAAAATGAAAAATTATGAAATGAAAAATAAAATTTGCGTACACAAAGACAGACGAGTCAGAAAAGACAGTCATGAACTCAGTAGAAACAATGTGAATGATTGCAGGAGCGGAACCATTGAATTGAATTTGTCTCATGCAGCACAGAAATTGCTTCACCAACAGTGTGTGTGTTTGTGTGAGAGAGAGACAGATACGGATAGCGATGCAGGACTGGAGAACACACATTTTAAAGCTGCAAAATGAAAAGAGACTATTTCTATCCTGTGGAAATGCAACGGTGTTAATCATCGGTCCGAATTAATTACACAATTTTTAAAAAACTCAGTCAGCGTTCTTTCTCCGCAGGCTTTTGCGTCCCTAATTAGCATTTTCTATTTCTCTCATTAAACCAGCCTCATCCTGATCCTTGTTTAACAAGAAGCAGATTAACATCAATTGGGTTTAGCAACAATAGTGTGACAGGGATTTGTATTCAAACAACTTGTCAACAACTTGTACTGGAATATTAAACCGAGACAGCTAAACCCAACAGACTCAATAAGTGTCACAACTAAGGAGATTTATACAGGAACTGTTTTACCTCAGGACGTACTTAACGGGACTCTGTTGAAATCTAAGATATTGGAATACAATAAACTGAAAAGCTGCACTAAGGTCCATTTGCATTTTGTTCAAACAGACCTCTCATGCTGCAACCAAAGCTGGTGCAGGGTGAGCCATGAGCCAACAGTCTCCCCCCAGATGAATTGGGTCCCACTGCGTGAGATTTGTCCAGCAGCTGAGCAGGCCGCTATTCTATGGATTTCAGTGTCACAGGCCTGCCAGGAAGCAGGAGGTGCTGCGTGGCATGTTCACAGTAAATGAACATGCCCCATGAACATGGGGAGCACAGTAAATATTTTAGACGTCAGAGCTTGTGAGACTGCTGTAAAATCCTGAATGTGCATGGAATCATCTGACATTGTTAAGGAGGAAACTAATAGACAGGAACATCATTCAGGTCATCATGGTTACAAATCATGACCGTGAATTCTCTGCTGACTGGGTGTGAGAGGAGTGAGCTAGAGAGAAAATGAGTGGGAGGAGAGGAGGAGAAGATACAAGGGGATGGATAAGAAACAACACATAGGCACACACAGATAGAAATATTACGTGAAGCTGCAACTAAATGGTGCAAGCTTGGATTTATAATACTATGATACATGAGCTCCTGAAATGCAACAAAAAAAAATAAAATCAAGTTAGCTTCTGATCCCATAATTGATGCTATAAAAAGGGAAAATGAAGTTATAGTAGCTCAGGCATGTCTGGCTGTGATTGGGAGCAAATGTGGATTAGTTCTTTGAAACAAACATTCCATTACTCGCCTCCTCCAAATACTAATGCGTTTATGCAATGTCCGTGATAAGGGCTCGGTGAGTAAGACTGATCAAATCTCTTTCTTTTGAGAGCTTTTCTTACTTAAGACTACAACTGGGAATCTGCATGCATGAAGTAAACCCTGGACAATTCCTTTGACTTAAAACTGATCTGTGCTGCGTATGTGAAACTCCAAACACAAATGTGGAGGAATCGAAATCTCTCCCTATCGACTACCTTCATCAACAAGTCCAGAAGGAAAAGTTTTAAGTTTTGTTTTGTTTTTTAACACTTGCTCTGTCTGGTGAGAGAGTAGCCAGAACATTCTCCACTAATAATCACATTTCTACTGTCAGTAATGAAAACTATTGTATTCCAAACCTATTCTAAAAATAGTAGGAAGAGAAACAAGGCTAAAATGACTTTCTGCAGAAAGCATGTTTTGCATTTAATGACACAAATCATAGAAAGTAGCAAATCCTCAAACTGGAACCACATAAAGGTACTTTATTCTATTCTTTATACTGAACACAACATAGGCAGTGTATACTAATTACTCATCTCCCCGACACTTCATTTGTGCTGAACCCCTCAATCAGATGTTTAAGTGACTATGAATGCTGAACTGACATCATTCGTTATAATGATGCTACCGTCAGCAGCATGCTTAAAAATAGGCCATGTTCTCGTACAATTCTAATCAGTAAACAAGGAGTACAAACCCGTGGATCCAGCAGAACCTGAGGCATGACAGCTGGTACTGACATTCAGCACACGCGCGCACACGCACACGCACTCTAAATGCTATGATACAGCTATGAAGCCGGTTAACAAACATTCACAGTGCTTCCTGCCCATGTAAATGACCACAGTCTGAAGGTGGGCAGATTCCCCCACGGTTCTGATGAGTTTCCAAACTGTTACAAGGCAGAGAAGAGTGAAACAAACAGCCTTTTTAAGTTACTATGAGCTTAGAGTTTGACTACTGACGCAAGCACCACAGTGTGGTCGTTTGTATACCATCCATTATTACGTAAATGGATTAGTGATGTAGAGATCTACAAGAATGTGTACTTAAATTTAACAGGAAACAGGTGGTCGTAATTCATTTACACAGACAGCTTCTGAAATGAGGGGTTGTGACACTTTGGGCTGGTGGGGAGGGATTAGAAAGGTCAAAGGCCATTTGGCTAGACCTTCTTCATGTATGCCGATTGAAATTGTGCATCTCTACAGGCTCAAAATGTGTAATATTTTAACCATACACCAAAAAGTGCAAGCTGTAAGTGGTAATGGCAACACATAGCCTTGTTGACGAGATTATGGAGCTGGGGGTAGGGGGGGTGATAGGGAAACACAGCTAAACAAACATGCGTCCAAATTACCATTGAGATGATCTAGACTTCAGTAACATACATCTGTGTGCAGATAAGTGGAGGATACTTGATGAAAGGAACCACTTAGTGCCTCATACTTCACACAGTGGATCAGACTGGATCAAGACTCGGGCTTGTGTCTGCCACCACGAGGCTCTACACGTTTCTTTTGTCTGCATTTGTGAGATTGTAATTATGTTGTTGACTGTCGATGAAAATCAGCTCTGGTCTCACCGAACAACGAGCAGTGCTTTTAGTCAGTATACAATCTAGATTCTGAGAATAATTACTCTTTTTATCAATTCCAATCCATTCCACAGTATTGTGGCTCTGTCAGGCTCGTGTTTGTTCTCCACTTCCTCTGTTGGTTAATTACAGGCATATCTGATGATGGGGGGCCACTGATACGGCTCTAATAACAGCCAGAGGCTCCGACCGTTCCTGCACCCCTGAGCCTCTTAATGCCAGTGGGTTGTAACTAGTGACCCACTTGGGCACTTCCCAAGTTTGTTTTCATTTTTTTCTTTCATTCTGAGCAGTCAGGATGGGTATGTTGATGACAGCACGATGGCGATACGATTCCAGCAAGCTTGTTTCACATCGATGAACCTGTCCATCAGTGTTCAAGTCAAGAGAACCGTCAATTCAATTTTATTTACATAGCCCACAACCACAACTCACAATGCTACACCCTCAACACATCCTTCAACACTCAGTCACTGCCCAAAAACCCTGACAGGGGAAAAAGGCAGAAACCTCAGGGAGACCAGACGGACAGACTGGCAATAGGTGTTGAATGAATACAAAGTCAATCAATTTTGTCTCTTAATTGCCACAGGGTCAGATCAGCCAAACAGCCTGGTGCATCTGTGAGCAGAAAGGACAGCTCTGTGAGCAAATATGGAAATTCTCAACGCTCTGCTCACATGCTCTTGTTTTGAACTGAACTAATGACTCTTTGCCAAATATCCCTCAAGAGTGCCCACATTTGCGGAAAACACTTAGACAGACAGGCTTGTATCACTGATATGATGTCTGCCTTACATTCACGAGCCCAAAACTAGATATACCACAGTATCAGCACATAGAACGACAGTAACGAAAGCCTATCTGTGAGTGAGCACACAGCCTTCAACGTTGAGATTAATTCTAAAGACAGAGCAACAATAGGCAGAAACAGGAAGTGTCCAAAGTTTCAAAAGACAGAGGCAAGGCCAAGAAAAATACAATAGGTGTTTCTTGTGCACAATGACGAACTAAGCAGACATCTTTCAGTCTGATTAGAATCTTTGCATGTGCCACGGCCATCTGTGTTGTGCCAGACACTGAGATGAGGAGGAGCGGTAGAGGGATGGTGATGGGGGGGTAAACACAGATTAAATTTCTAGGCAATAAAACCATGTGACCAAATGCAAGGAGAGAAAAGAAAAAACGCATTCACATCTTGTTGTGACTTGCTGCCCTCCACAATTTACACACACATCTATTTGAACCAATTCAGAATAAATATTCTCGTGTTATGGAAGAGAGACATGACATCGTGACATTAACTTCACTGTTGATACCTGTCACGGCAGAATGCTCTTGGATGTGACAGAAGGTCTTGTGTGACCAGCTGTCATTATGTCAGCAGCACTCACAATAACATTAGGAATGATAACAAATTCCAGCGTAGCTAGAAAACAATACTAAAATACCTCATTTGCTGCAATAAAATAAAGAGTCCAACAGCCATGCTTAGTTCAGCTAATCAGATTCAGCACGTGTTTGGTTTAAACCATCACAAAAGCAAATTACCTCACATTAATCGGTACATTCATGGTGGCTTTAGCGGCCTAAATTCTAAAATATGCAAGAAGAATGACCAGACTAAGACTGAAATAAGTGGACAGGCAGTGGATGACCATCTTAGACGAATGAAATCCCTGCACAGACCATTCTGTAATAAGCAGGATTCATTAACATGAGATTACATTAAGGTGTAGTTACGAACACGCCATTAGACCTTAGGCACTTGAAGACTCAATCAGTCGTTCAGATGAACGAGGGAGCCCTCGGAAGAAACGCACTGATCTGGCCAGAAAAGCATTTAGAGGACAGGGCTACAATCAGAGTGCAACAAGGTTTGAACACAGCTCTAGGACCATTTGGGTTATGGTTAACATGCATTATTGACTGACCACTAGATGGAGTTTTAATGCATCACTGGGGAGGTATAAAATACAGTATATGTACCTCCTAATCCACATCCTATCATCCGCTGTCAAATTGCCGATCAATGTTGTCAGTTAGATTTGCTCACAGCTACTACCCACTACTCTGCATGACCTCATCCAGCTGTATCTTCACTGAGGCCATGTCCACACGGAGACAGCCTCAAAAACATTTTCCGTACACACGGCATATTCTCCAGAAATCCATTGAAGCTGCTGTAGTACATCCTCCAGGCCTGACATATTTGTGTAGACGGATCAGAACCGATGCCACGCGGTGAGCCGCCGTTGTTGTTGTTGTTGTTGTTAGCCAGTTAGTGTGTGCAAGCTAAGGAGAGGTGGCGCTATGACATCATCATACTGGTATAGGTTTGACACACGCAGGAGAAACGGTGTCGTCTTCAGATTCATTCACTCTGGGACCCGGTTTCAACATCGATCGTATTCAGGCTCCAAAACAACAAAGGTCCAGACGATAAAAAACTTTTGCGGCTTCACCGGAACTCGTCTGCGTGTAGACCTGGCCTCACTCACAGCCAAATGCACCAAAACCAATTACAGGAGGAGAAATAAGTCACTTCTTCACAATGCTCCATTGATAGAAAACCGGTATGCTTTCTTAAAGCATGGTCAGGTCTCTAGCTACTGACACAGCACATTCACGGTACCCGAGCAAAAGGGGACATCCACATGGCTCTCAGCAGGCTACGGTACACATCAGCTGCTTCCTGTCTGACTACCTCCTGTTGCACAGAGGGGGACAGGCAGGACGTAGCACTCCTGCCGACATACTACTGGGGGAAAAAAAACAAAACAAACTTAAGTATCTCCTGCTCTACCTTCACCAATAACTGAACTCTGTGTCATTGCATTATCAGCAAACAATGAGGACTTCGGAGGAGAAGGTCATCCAGCAATATCTGACCGTGGTGCACAAATACTTCAAGCTCTGGCTTCTCAGGTCATTGTGTGTTTAAGTCCTTGAGCGAGACGTTGAGCGTCCATCAGCATGTGAATGGTGGAGCGAGGGTCAATAAGTGCATTCAGTGCATATAAAGGTAGAAATGTACTACATAAGCGCAGAGCATTTATAAATGCACTTCACAAAAATGAAGAATGCTTTATTTTGAAGGATAACAAAAAAAGTAGTGTGTTCTGTCTTTGACGGGACAAGCCAGTCTTACTGTAGTCCCCCTTAAACCTCCTGGGAGAGAGGGAGAGGGAGAAAAAGATAATCCCTGCCGCAGTCTCTAAGGGACGGAAATAATTAGTTAATACCTTTGCACAGTCTGAGCTGGCGATTTTCTTGTGTCTGTACAACGCAAGAGAAGACGCACTTCCCTTGTGCATTTGAAAAATGCTGATCATTAGTGCTGGAATGTCTCCTTGGCAGCAGCTAATGCTCGTCAATCACTTTTCCTGTGTAAACCATTTAAAATTTAGTGGTAAGCCATTTGCAATTTAGGCAAACTCCCTTGTGAGATTCTGGCTGATTGACAGCTCCCAGAAGACATCACTATTGGATGTGTGACTCCTCACTGACAGGGGAGACCAGAGGGGGGGTGGGGATTCCTTTGAGAGTCAGCTATTCTTCCAATCACAAATCTGTGCTTGAAAAACCATTTGTGTAGTTTGTGAAGAAGCAGCTTGTTACTGAAAATAGCCCATTCTGTGCATATATTGTGGGAATTCCACACTATTCAGCTCGCATTCTATTTTATTACGCTTGTGTGCTTAGATTGCAAATAACATGAGTAGTTTTACCTGCAACTCACACCAGGCAACCTCCACCCAAGTCTCCGTATCCAGGCCCTTGTACACCGTTTTAAAGGATCCTCTCCCCAGCTCAATGTCAAATTTGAGAAACCTTCCTCCTGGAGATGTGGAGACTGCCTTCATCTCTGCCTCCTCCTCATTCTCCTCGCTGGCTGTCTTGATAGCGATTTTCCCACCGTCGTTGCATGTAACATTTAAAGCTTCCCCACCTTTCTCCTTCTCCTCGTCAGCACTGGCGCTTTCGGTCGCGCTGTCTTTCTGTCCACTTTGACTTTCAGTGCTGGAATCCTCCTGTACCCCACAACTTGTCCCCCGCGTCCTGTCGACTACTGTTCGCAGGTTTATGTTGGGGATCTTGGTCCCGTTGTCACATTCAGGTGCTTCAAAGGCCAGCTCCTCTGTCTCTGAGAACCACAGACTCCTCCTGATGAACCTCTGATGCACATTCCTCTGATAGCTAGAGGAAGGGTAAGCGCTGGGGTCACTCCCACCTCTCACCACAGAGTCCAGGAGGCTGACATCGCCATCACCCACGGCCACATGCATATATACGGGCTGTCCGCACTGGGAGTTGGACACCAATGGAGTTTTCAGTTCTCGGAGGGCCTCCGACTTTGAATTCGCCTCTGGATCCATGGTGATCTAAAGGTTCAGTCACTTTGGGTTCCAGCTCCTTCCAGCCATGGTCTGAATCCCCACATTAGAGGTGAATACCCGCAGCGCCCACTCGGTGACGCAGTTTGCCAGCAGAGGCCCTTGACAGCACTGGCATGGATGACAGACGAGATTTCACCACATACGAGTCTGAAAAAGAAATTGTTGGCAGACGGTGAAAATAAAATCCCTCAATTTCTTCCGTGTGACGCGAAAGTGAAGCTCGTCATTGCTGCCCCCCCCCCCCCCCACACACACACACACACACACACACACATACATTCCACACACGGCTGGCGCACAGTTAAAGTTGAAGAAGAGCAGGTGCACTCTAAAGAAAAAACAGTTAAATAACTAACAGGCTAAAAGTGAGCCAAAGCCGTCATCAACTAGCAACTAGCATGAAAACTCCGACGACACAAGTTCGGACTGACGTTCGGTGTTGTGGCAATTAAGAGCCATTTTAACCACTGCTAGCTTACAATCACTCCCATTTATAGAGCAGCGTGTATGTATTTAACGAGAAACGACTTACCTGGTCGAATTACCAAAAAAAAGACGAGTTCAACTCCCGCTAGCGAATCACGGCACCGCCGAACCTCGGTAGCGTTCGTCGGCGGCCGCCGGTGGACTTTAAAAACGCCCTATCCGCACACCATCGTCGTTTCCCGGGGGGGGCAGGAGAGACAGTCAACAACCGCAGGGAAATTCCGCTTCAGCTCCGACCCCACAAACCGAAAACAACCCCCATTGTCGACAAAAGATGAAAAGGTGGGGGGAAAGCGTTATCTCCTCTCAGGTCATCGCATCGCTCCCGTCGGTGACGAACAATGCCGAGTCCCTCCGCCGTGTGTCCGCTGAGCGCCGCTTCACGACCCGCGAGGCTCCAACGTCCCTGTCGCCCCCACGGATATTAAATCATGCGGCCAACTGTTCTCGCTTGTCATGGTTTCTGCCCCATTAGGCTGTTCCACCGGTGTGTGTGTGTGTGTGTGTGCCACACAAATGTTTCCCCATTCAGTTCGTCTGCTCGCACCACGCCCCTAGTAACGAGCGGAGGGACCGGCCAATCACACCGCAACCCGGGAACCACTTCACCGCGGCGGCGGCTGCTGCTGCTGCTGCTGCTGCACCGTGGCACTAACTGCAGTTCACTGTGTGTAATGACAATCAGGAATTCGGATTTCAGTGTATTGACAAGGGTGTGTTCAGCTTCCACTCAAAAGAGGTTGCTGGATCTTTGGTGTCATCAGAGAAAAGAGGTCTACTTCCTCTGCTCCAGCTGTTTCCCACAGCTGCAGTGATCATTGTGGGGAATGGTGAACAGCAGCAGCAACATATTCGAACCGTTTTGTTCACTAGTTAAACAGGTCGGTCGGTCCTGCAGTCGTCTTCTGCAGCCACTGCATATTTTAAAGTCTGAGTGGTGGCTCACACAATGTTTGTGCTGGCGGATGAACTGTAAGTATGTGTTTGTGTTTTTGAACTGTGTGTATGTACATGTATAAATGTACATACATACATACATGTACATGCATGTATGTATGTCTGCATACATACATACATACAGTTCCATAGAAGTATACACAGTACATACACTTACATACATACAGGTTCATACGTGTACATTCGATTCATACATACAGTACATACAGGTACATATATACAGTATGTATGCATAGGAGTTGATTTTGTGGGGGGAAGGTGGGTACACGGTTGTGCATCTCTGTACCCACCATCGTTCAAACCAAGCTGACTCCCTTGTATGTATGTAAGTATGTATGAAATGTATGAATGTATGTATGTATGTTTACTGTATCACTGAGACACATTTCTGCAAAACAAGAAAGAAAAAAAGGGTGGCAAAGGGATAAGTCTTTGTAGGCGACATATTAAGGAGGAAAGTCAAGGCCAAATGTATGGTCCGTGGTGGACGCTGCTCTCACTGCAGTGAGAACCTGGGTAATAGGCACCTGCCTCTCAATGTCGTGGAAAACTCCAGTTCAACATTTTCTCCATTCGTTCTATGTCATCTAAAACATTTTAACATTCTCCCTTTCCATTTAGATAATTGAAGTCTACCAATCTTCAAAAAAAACAGTATCTGAAAATATTGCAGTTGCAGTGCAAATACCATAGATCTCGAATACTGCACTACATATACTGTATTTTGAATATTTCAGGTCATGTTAGGTCAGGTCATTAATGAATTTAAAATATATGAAACTTTAACTATTTTAATTAAATTACTGGAAAAAAAGATACCAAGATATTCATTTTTTAGATGCACCTGTTGTTGGATTTAATGTAAAAGGCCAGACCATTTTTTGACATCTGGATAGATGTTGCATTGGCGTTGTGACAAGTGTCCATCCTGTGTCTTCCCATTGCCATTTGATGCCAGTATCTCATGTTTATTAAGTCACATTATCAGAGAATGTTGCAGAGTGAAAATGCCAATCAGAGTGTGTGCCCGCAAATAAATAAGTCAATAAACGGAAAGTGTTTTTGAATATTCATGCAGTCGTGCTGGGTCAGGTGACAGTCTACGGCGGGGGAGTTAAATCATGTTAGTACCTGAGTGACCTTATAAATAATGAATGCCCTACTTTGTTTCCACTTCATTTGCCAAAACACATTGCCCACAGTTTTATTTTACATAATGTCATCCCACAACTAGATTGCTTCAGGGCAAACAATTGCGTGTTATGTTTTATGCGGCAATTGAAGTTGCCATTTGACCAACAATTACAATAGATGGTAGAGCTGCATCCAGTTGTCCAGGGAAGGGAAACTAACTTCACTGTGCAATCGCACCATTGTTATAGCACCACTCACAAAGATGTATGTTAGAGGGAGAAGGAAGAGCAAGCGAGAGGAAGTGAGTCAATGCAATAGTCTGTTTGTTCTATGGAGGGATTTTAAATCTCTGTGTCTGTGTTTCACTGCAATCTCAGACCAGACCGACTGAAAGATTCAGCAGCACATTCTTCTGGATGTTTGTCTTCCTCCACTCTGCAGCTTTCTCTGCAGTGAGACCGTTCCGTGTTCTGAGTGCCACAGCGGGCCGAGAGCAGCCATGTTTGCTTTGCCCCGTGTGAGGCTGTAAAACTAAAAGCCCTACAGAGAATCATGGAATTAGATTTACAGTTGGGTCGATCCCTATCTGGAGGAGGGCCAGAGTCTGAGGTGAGTGAAGAGAAGAGAGGCTTCTCATGGGAATGTGATGGATGGAAAGCGAAGAAGTGCTGATGCATAAGAAAAAAAAAAGGTAGGAGATGAAACGCACACTCACTCTGTAACGTTTGTTCATCTGCTTTTTTCATCGTGGTGCTGAACTGCAGCGGGTTCATTCTGCTAAATAATGAATGCAGAGCGATGACTTGCGTTTTTCCTGCGAAGAGCTGTCTACAGGTCAGACACAGAAGTCGGGGATGCACACACCGGGACTCGGACCGTGCTGGCTGATCTGTGGATCTTATTTCTTATACTTGGAAATCAGCCATGACTTTAGTCGGTGTTACGCAATGAAAAGCTGTTGTTATAGTTCACCTTGAGTTCACGTTGCCTTTCTTGATTTTGTGAATCAAAGCTGACAGCCTGTTGCATTCCTACTAACTATGGGGCAGAAATTTGGTTGTTTTTGCAAAACAAAAAAACAAATCCTGTGGCTGTATGCTAATATATCCATTTCTATGTTGTGATCTTTTTTTTGTCTGAAGAGTGAAGCAATGTTGATGTCGTGGTGGTGCTGGAGCCACTGCCAAGATCAGGTTCATCCTGAACAAGTCACCAGCTCATCAGGGCCACGTGAAGGACCGACAACCATTCACACCTGTGGGTGATTTACAAGGACCAGTTAACCTCAGCATGCTGTTGTAGGGTGGGGGGGGTGAGTACCTGGAGAGAACCCACAGAGACACGGGGAGAGAGTGAAAACTCCACATAGAAAGATCCCAGATCAGGAATCGAACCAGGCACCTCATTTTCACCATGTTTTTTTTAATTACTATAATTACTGTGTGTGTATGTGTGTGTGTGTGTGTGTGTCCTCCATATGGTCGATCTAACTCCGGGTGAAGCCACGGATGCAAGAACCAGCACAAGTTTAAACATCTGCTTTGCACGATTTCTGACTGTGTTACCACCAGGCCGCTCACGGGGGGAAAACCGACGTTCAGCTGTAAAACTGCTCCATGTTCCTTCTGTAGGACTATGAGTGGGATCCACTTACTGCTACAACCACCCATTCAACATTAATTATTCAGAAACGTTCTGTTTATCTGATTCCCCTGTAACCACGTTCTAATACTTTGTGACACATGATCGGATTCTGCATTTCATGAATCTTTCTTTGATCCACTTTGACATTTAACCGTCATCCCTCCCCCCATCTCTCTCCTCAGCATCCCCCTGAGTCTGTTTCAGACAATGAATGCAGTGTGAATAATTCATCACATAAATAAGCATTGAAACCCTGGACGTGCGCCGAGTGACTTGATGATGACCTCTCCTTTCAGGTGGTCTGACATTCAGTGGACCCGTAATGGCTGCGTGAGTGACAGAGTCTTTTTATTCCGATGTGACGTTCAGGTGAAAGCTTGTGTCACATCTAATTTGTCTTATTGTAAGTGTGGAAAGGAGGAAAAATGGCCTGTACACAGTATCATTGATATATGACTAGCTGTATGATGTGAGTGGCCTTAACCCTTTACGGGGTGAAAAACATGGTATTTGATATAATAAAATATGATACAAATACATTTGAACAAATAAATCAGATTTGATTATTTCCATATCTGTCTCTATAATACATACTGTATATATGGCTGAGTGCAAGTACATGCTAGTTTTGTATTATCATACTTGCATTAATACTAATGCGCAAACACTATACATGAGTATTATTAGTACTAATACGACTTAGTAGTATTAGTATTACATATGAATGTGATCTATAAATTGATTTTTCCAGAAAACGTTTTTACCCTAATCTGGCCTTGAACCATATACAATGGTAAATGACTGAGTTTCATTTCCCCCCAGTGTGTAATGACCCTTAATAGTATTTTGACTTCAGTGCTGTCAAGAGCCTGTGATGTGCAGGATGTCAACATCTGGTCATCTTGTACACTTGTTAAGTGTGACTATGATGACGTGGAGCGTTTCTTCTACTGCACGTTTCCAACCTGTGAGCTCAGCGGACATTATCTCCAAGCGGCGTGTTGACTTTGGGATAAAAAAGGCGTGTGTTAGTGGAAGAGGGCGGAATGTGTGACCCTGACATGTCGGGCTATTTGTAGCGTTTGACTCGAGCGTCAGCCTCAGTCACGAGGGGACGACGCCACAGTGGCTTCATCCCGTGGAATGGAGGCAGACAGCCTCCTTGATGGGAGCGGAACCACAGTGCCCCCCCCCCGGTGAAAGGCATTCAGAGACATTTCTGAAGGGTTTCTTCGTAATTTTAAATGTCCCGGTGGTCTTTTCGTGAAATCTAAACTGTCAGAACTTAGCTGCTGGATGTGTGACCTACGATCATCTGTGGCTTCATATAAAGAGTCATTTACGTCTCATTCTCACTGGCGTCACTCACTGAAACAAACAAACGTCCTCAAACCGACTGCGCCGACTGAAGAGTGATTTGTCGGAAGAACAGCTGCTGTCATCTGACTCTGAGCTTTGGTCAATCCATGCAGCTGCAGGCGTGTGCTGTGGGAGAACAGACAGTTTGGTACTGTGAGCGACACGGTGGGGTAGTGGTTAGCACTGTCGCCTCAAAGTGAGAGGTTTGATTCCTGACCTGGGGTCTTTGCCAGGGAGTTTGCATTCTCTCCCTGTGTCTGTGTGGGTTCTCTCCAGGTACTCCAGCTCTTCCCACCCCTCAAACATCACACTGAGGTTAACTGGTCCCTGTCAATCCCCCCCGTAGGTGTGAATGTGAGTGTGAACGGTTGTCTCTCCCTCATGTGGCTCTGATGAGCTGGTGACCTGTAACCGCGTACAAAGCGGGCGAAGACGAACGAAGGAATGCGAGCGTGCAGGTTTCAGCCTTTCAACACGTTTCCCGTTCGCCCAGCATCTCGGTAAAATTGGGACGCGTTCATTCAGGTGTATGAAACCACATCAGTGATTATCTACACGCTCTGTGTGTGTGTTTCCTCTCGACGGTCCAGAGGTGATCTTGGTGGTACATAATAACCTCCTGCACAAAAATGAAACGAAGAATGAAACGTAGCTTCTACCCCTTGTTAATCACTCAGGGATCCTTCTGCTATTAGTGAATGTGATGAAGTTCATCACTCTGCGCTGGACCTCAAAGTCCTCCGCTAGGACCAAGTTTTCCTGTGAACTCCCTCCATCGTTCAAGGACACTGGGATCATCAGCTGCTGGTTTACAGGACGCTACCAGCAAAACAAAAACAAAAAAACAGTTGGAGATGCAGCTTTTGTTCGTTATGGCCTGAATCTGTGGAAAACACTTCCCGCAGAAAACTTATCTTTTAAGCTTTTAACTCCATGATGTTAATTTATATTATTCTGTTTTATTTCATTCAAAGTTGTTGTATTTCAATGCTGTTTTAAGCATTTTACAATTTTTTTCCTTGATTTTTAATCTCATTCGGTGTAAAATGTGTTATGGTATTAATGGTATTATTATTATTATTATTAAAATGTAGGAGTCGTTCATGTCCATTTCTGACATATCTGCTGTGATGTTATTAGATACTTACTGGTCTGGTGTCATTGTTGATCAGGAGGAGATGAGACGTTGGCTGGGGGAGGGCACACACATCTCTCCAGACTATGGGCAGCTGCTGAGCGAACAAAATCACACAATATTGGTACACACACACACAAAAAAGAGTCTGCATTCAAAAGCAGGATTTATGCAGTAAACTGCTTATGTTTGGGCTGAGTGCAGATATCCAGCTCAGTCTGTAATCCTGGAGTGACAGAAACATGAGCAGAACTTGAGTGACGGGTCGCCGTCTTACCAGCGTGTGTCCAGACATAGAACAGACATCCACACGGATTTCATCACTGATGTGCTTCAGAGGCTCACTGAGCCTCGATGTCAGCGACGAGACGCCAACCGACGTTTGATCTGAGTCCGGGGCGGGAGGCTCTCGGCACCCACACACCCTGATTTGTTCGGGTTGGTATTTCGACAGCACGTCAACGTGCTTTCGCTGTGGCTAATGGGTCCGTTTGCAAAGGTCAGGAACGGCTGCTCCGTGTGCTAATTAGGTCAGAATGACCAGCGGATCCCCACCATGAATGCACAGGAAGCACAGAATTAGTGCTCGCCTCATCAACGTCGTTCTTGTTGCTCCACTGGAAGAACTAAATGCTGCTTTATTCAGTTTATCCCCATTAACTGATGCTTTTTTTTTTACTTCTTTCTGATTTTCCTCCTTGGGGCTTTCGTCCAGACGACTGGCCCCAGAGCAGCTGAGAGCTCAGCCAACACTTCCCAGCTGAAAGCAGTGGTGGAACATCAGTGTACACCCCCATAATCACCCGAATCAGCACCTCCCCCTGCCTGCAGGTCACAGTCTTCATAGGTGAGAACATAAATGGCTGACAAGTGTCTGTGTCGTCTGGCGTGGTGTCACACCTCTCCACTTTCCCCTGCGGCGTTTCGTCCTGTTCCTTCGTGGCCCCCGACAACTGAAGCGTACCATATGCCACCTTT
>CAAKHB010007166.1:27880-45787 GCA_901007665.1 Aeoliscus strigatus | reverse complement strand
CCCCCTCACCAATGTCAAGTCCATTGACTCCTGACAAACAAGCCATTACCAGCAGGGCTCTCGCTGTAACCATGACGATCTGGCCTGACACCGGGTCAGAGTTCACTGGACGTTAGCGCTGTCGAGAGGACGTCTGCTTCTTTGTGTTCTTGAACGTGCATGTGTACACGACCACGTAGGAGAGGGGCAAATAAAAAGTCTGTGGTGTTGCGGACGCCTTCATAGAGATGGGATTATGGAGCCAGATCGTGAGGGACCGTTCCAGAGACTGGCTCGTTGCTCTATTGATTGATTGATTGATTTATTAGCACTGTTTACAAGGAAAAGGCAGCAATTATAAGGTCAGATTTGGATCAGAAGAATTCAAACTAATATACACTTATGGTGAAAATTATTCTGAAATATTGATTATAATTTCATTTATCTTGTGTTTTCGTTGCAAACTTCCCATCAGGTGTCGTCACATCCCGATGGTTTGAACAACATCGGGGCACATTTTAGTCAAGAAGGTTTCTAAATAATAAATCGAACCGGAAGGACGTGATCCAAAGGTAAAACTGTACAACTCGACCGGCTGTGTTCACCTGAACGACTTGAATAGGAGCTCAGAGGACGAGTCACACTCACAGGACGCACGAGTCACATGACGACAGTCTGCGAACAAGAAAGAACCAACACAGCTGCGACTCAGTTCTCATCGTTGGTTTAAAGAGCCGGGCCTGGAGAACATGTCCACTGAGATGTGACGATGAGTCCAGTTCTGAGACATGTTCTGATCTTCTCTTCCTTCAGTCTCCTGTGTTTCTATCATACTGTATATTTCACCTCTTCTGCCAGCTCATCATCATCATTAATTGCTGCCAAGTGGATTGTACGTGGGTTTTGCCTCCAAAGGATCACGTGTTGGAGAGGAACATGTGACAGTCATCACACACACGGAGGAACGCCAGCCCCCTTCCACTCCAGCAGCCCCCCACACAGCCTGGCTTGTCTGCAGCAGACTATCAAACACATCTCATCCCTATTTTCATTCTTCCTCCCTCATTTTCTTTCACTATTTTTGAACCTCCCTTCCCTCCCTCCGCTGTGGGTCCAGCTTTGTCTAATGGAGCCAGTGGTGCATGTTTTCAGTGGCCTACATACAACACACACACACACACACACACACACACACAAACTGGCAGGGTCCTTCCACCATTTAACCTCTGATAATCACACACTCTCTTCATTAACAATGCAATTCCTGGCCTTTGACCCTGGAAGTGCCTGACCCCAACCATGACGGCAAACCCCAACAACCAAAGCAACGTGCTCGAGTGATTGAAATGAACAAAACATGCAACAACAACAGTAGGAACACACTGACAGACAACACTGACATGTTGAATTCTTACTTCTGAGCTGGATTTCGTGGGTGAGGAGGGCAACTTCCTGTCCGCAGCTGGGAAACGACTCTGCATGGCGTATGTGTCGTTTGTTTTTTATCTCTTTCTTGTTCCTCACACACATGGATTTGCATGTTCAACATAGAATACAAACTGTTGGATGGCAGCGCTGGTGAAGAAGTGATGCTGAGCGCAGCACTGAGAAACAGACTTGTAGATTCAACTGACAGCTCCATTCGATTTCATGTCTGTAAGATAAAAAAATCAGCATCAGTTTATGATATTACAAAAAAATAGAGGTCCATGTGAAATGAAAACGCGAGTGTTCCCCCTCTGGACTCCATAGGTTGGCTTTATTACCTGAAAATCTCTGATGGAAATGTGGAACACAGGCCGGGACTTTCCTACATGTGCTATGGGAATGTAGTTTGATACAACCACTTTGGGAACAGTAGAGTTCTCCCCAAGATTATGTTCACTAGGTGACCAAACATAAATAACAGAAACATGACCTTACTTAGAACAGTAAGGTCATGGTCAAGGTCAATGTCAAGGTCGGGATGGTCACAGCAGCCTGAGATATCCTCAGCTTATGGAAAAGTACATCCCCACCAGACTGTAAAAAAATGGACTGAATGAACATATGAACAGATTCTGGTGAGAATAAATAACGACAAGGGAGAAGAGAGTGACATCAACAGGACATGAGACGAGGAGATGACTCAGCTGTGACTAAATATTCACTATTTATGTTCGGTTCTAACTTGAGTGTGTCAATGACTCTGTGATAGCATGTGTCTGTAGGTACCAGACGCCAGGGATCCACTGTGACCCCGTCGACCGAGATGTCCGAATGTGCAAAAATGAAAATAAATAAAGACTTAAAAAAGTATTCGATAACAGTTTGGAGTCTTACTTTGTAAGCTGTTTGACGATGTGACAGAAGAGAATCATTTTGTGTTCAATATGAAAGAGGATCGGTATCAGTATCTGTGTGTGGATTAAATGATCCTAATGAGCTGGCTGGCGTCCCAGCTGACATTAGATTCACAGAGTGTGTGTGTGTGTGTTAAGTTGCGTTAATAGAACCTGAATGATGAGCAGAAGCAGTGGAGGCTGATCGTGATGGAATATTTGGCCACTGGCCTGATGTTTCATCATCGTGGTGGTTAACGTCTTTGTCACGGCGTCCGCAGGCCAAACCGCATCGACCGGCCACGGACACACACACAAACACACACAGGTCGTATTTATTGTTTATTTCCCTCTCTACATATAATATTTATGTGTATGTATAAATACAAACTGTTTTTTTTCTCTCTCCTGCCGTACGTTTGCCACCATAGAAATCTCTGTAGTCAGCATGTTTTTTTTTTGGTCCTCCCCTGTCCTGACCTTTACAATCCCCTACCTGACCTACAAACACACTGACCTCTCCAGGCTCTCAGAGAAATTTCCACCGGAAAACAACTAACACACACGCCCACACACACACACACACACACACAAAAAAAACAGCCGCTGCTCTTTTACTACAAAATCATTGTCCCGCGGCGCTGGAGGCAAAGAGATGAAAACGGGCCAAAAAAACATGTGACAAAGGGGTCTGCCGTATACACAACCAAACATTTGTTCCCAGCGGACAAACAGGGAAGCGGGAGACAACAGCAGGTCACCACGTGACCTCATACCGTCTCCCTCTCTCGCCGACAGTGACCCCCCACACGGAGCAGACCTGGCACTTGCAAATGCAGGAAACGCTTCAATCTTTAATTACATGGACGACGTCAGACGGCTCTGAGCAGCAGTCTGACGGGCTGTCATCCCTGGGATGACATCAGAGCTTGGTTGGGTTTACATGAGTCTCTTTTCCACCGAAGCTGAAATGTGTGCTTGTGGTTTTCTGGTCCAGCAGCTGGTGAGTCAGAAACCAGCAGGACAGCGTGTTAAAATGGGAGTCTTAATTAGAAGGTGTTCCGCCAGTGTCACCAAAACCCCAATTAGAGTCCAAGAACAAGAACGCAGACTGAGAACCACATTTGTTCTGTGTCATTAACGGCTAAATACCTGACCCATGTTGACGTCAGAGACTATAATCACCTCACCGTGATCGTTACAAAGCACCTTTCACAGAGAAAAACCAACGTCACCCATCTTCTTCCTCCTCCACAGCTCATCATTGGTAACCATGGAAACAGTAAGACAAGCAAAGGGGCAGATTGATGACACACCGCACTCTGCAGATCTGTAGGCTCTCACTCGCTGTGATCATACATCATGTACACGTGGCTCCAACACAGACTGAACTGGCTCTGTGGGGGGGGTCAACCATCACAGGATGGTCTGATGTCACGTGGAGCACAACAATTCCTCGCTATATATCCTGGAAGCCACAGTCTTCTAACTCAACCATCACCCTGGTGACACGTCCACTCCTCCTGTTTGCACCCTCCCTCTCTGATCTGTTTCTCTTTCTTTGGCAGGGAAACACCAACGCCACAGAGCCCACTTTAGATGTACTTATTATTATGATCATTGGCTGATATCAATAGAAAGTGACATGTGAGCGTGAGTCAACAACCTTCATATTTAATACAGTTGTTTTAATCCCCCCACCACCATGTCATTCCTAATTCATGAGCTGTGTTTCACCTGACCAACAGTGATGCAGCACAACAGCACTTAGTCCATCATCTGAAGCACTCACATTGGGCAGCAGCGCCCCCTAGAGCATTTATTGTGTTTGTGCAGTGATTCTCATCGCACACTCATGGCACAGGAGAGCATCTCTTTACAGAGCCTGAAAGAGACTGTCAGTGTGTATGTTTCACTGATTTAGTCATTTATTCATTCATCTCCTTCGGTACTTAATGTGTTCATGAATATGTATGTGTGTGCAGGTATGGATGTGTATGTGTGCATGTAGATGTAGATAAAGAAAACAGTAGGCTAATTATTATAATTAGGAATTCATGATTAAAGGAAGAGGGATTTAATACATTTCTTTTTTCATTTCCAGCCACTCATTTTAGAGGATCTAAATCAAATTTGAATATTTATTTTGCACTGTACTTATTTGCTACAACTATTGTTGTTATACTTGTATTTTTATTATTATTATTATTATTATTATTTTTATCTATTTTCCTCATTTACATTTTGGAAATAAACTTTTCATTCATGTTTGTCTCAGATCAAGAGATGCAAGATGCACGCGAGGGTGAGGTCAGTTCTTGAGTTTTATTGTGAATAAAACATCGTTATCGTGCAGTAGATTATCAAGTATGTTCATTACTGAAAGGCACCTTACATGGGTAAAGAAAAGACAAACTGTGGGATGAGATGTCTGAAAACCACAGGAGCTGTAAAAACCTTCTGTCTGTGCTTTTAGTTAAATTAAATTATGTGTCGCAGGATGTTGATTGCTGTGGGGAACGGATGAGCCATCGCACCTGATGTCAGGTCAGCTCCGTTCATGATTTGACTTTGACACAGAGACGAGTGTAAGCGTGTCAGCGTTCTCAAAAATAAATGAACAGAATGAACCTGTCCTATCCTAACTATCCTTTGTTATTGTTCTCTGAATTAGGAAGCCTAAGGGCAGGGGTGTGTGTGTGTGTGTGTGTGTGTGTGTGTGTCAGTTTGACGACTGAAATGCATTTTACTCAGAATATTGTCATTAATTTCAGCAGACAACACTAAAAACACACCCCGACAGGCATCAATCTTGTCATCAAGCACAATGAGGCAACCTTACAACATTTCCTTTCATATTATGGATATTTGGAAATATTTGTTTGGCACTGAAAAGTGGTAAGTTTCCTAGTTTGTTCTGGTCACAGGAGCATTCTGGTACCTCTGGGCCTCATCTCTGCTGCTTTCTCACATCGGCATATGAGATCAGAACATCTTTAGCACCTTTACTCAGTCTGATAGCGGAGCAGTGTAGAAACGGTCCGGTGCATCGCAAAGTCTCCCCCTCTGTGGGTGGAAAGGGGGAGGATCAGAAATATCCACACACAGCAGAGACAACAAATCTTGAGGCTCCTGGGATGCTTGTCTTCCTCGTCCGACTCACCTCCTTTATAGTAGAGCATGGCAATGCCGAGCACGACGCTCAAACAGCTCAGAAAGAACCCTGGTCCTGCAGAGGGACAGAATCTGATCAGCAGGTTGGACACAAGGCGTCATTTTAAGAAAAGATGCAGACGGGAGGATACGCAGCCCTACGCTGTGGAAACACATTGACAAAGTAAATGTACGACTGGCACGTCCACGACCACATGTCAGCTGTTCACGCCCCCGCCGATGGCCTGCTTCCTCGCCGGCATCCGTCTGAGCCGCCAGATGCACCCCTGAGGAACGCAGGGCCGAGGAAGTGGTTTTGGGTACACGTGAGCTTCCCTGACCTACAAAGCCAGAGCCCTGGACGTAATGGGATGAGGAGCGGTGCAGCGGTGCAGAGATGGGGGGGCCCACGTTCTGATGCGAGGGGTCAAAAAGGTTCAAGCCACTAATGTGAGGATCAGTGAGGGGCCCCCCGGGACGAACTATGATCATCACATGAAAAAAAAGCCTAGAAAAGTTAGTTTAGAACCTCAGTTCATCAGTTCAATGCAGCCACGAGGAGACAGTCACTGGCTCTGTTGCCATGGATACAAACCCAATTTGAATCCGATGAGATGCAAACAAGAGAGTGGAGAAGAGAAAAGTGTCGAGACCTGGCTCGGGGGCCGGAGGAGGGGGCGGGTCGATTCAAGTCCAGCTACAGACACAATGTGGAGGAGGACTGGGAGCTGAAGAGGTACCAGTTCACTTCCTGGGGTACTGCCGCGGCACCAGACCCCCCCCCATCTGTTCCTAGCTTCTGATGTGTGTGTGTGTGTGTGTGTTTTATTTAGATTAATTGTATGATGATTTGACAGATACACGCCCAGACAGTCTGTTTTATCAATATCCTGCATGTTTGACCTCCAGAGTTATCTCTTATTAGATGTTTTAACTACTATTTATGCATATTATTCCCTTTACTACGCTGTCTTTTTTCTTTTTAATTCATCATTCATCTTGTGCTTTTGTAAAGAATTGTAGGTAGGTATGGGTTAAAAGTGTCAGTGTTTGCATGCTCCATGTACAATATCTGAGTAAATAACTGAGTTCTTCATGAACAGAAGCTTCTAAAAAGTCTTTATCGATGTCAAGTGTACAAATAAATCGAATGGTTTCTTAATTTCCAGAAACAGATAATACTGCACACCAACATACGGACATCTGAACAAGGGAACTTGGGGGGGGTTGGACTGAGTCGCAGGGCCGTTCTGTGAGTGACGTTTACCTCTGTCGTTCAGCACACGCTGATCCGTGTGGACGGCCGAACTGTTTGTCCACTGGGACTCTGGCAGCTCTGTGAAAGAAAATTAGAATAGTAGCATGAGCAACGCTTCACTTGGGAGGGGCAACGGCGGCCTCTGCTGGTAGAAGCTATGATTGCTGGACACAAAATAAATAGAGGCTTTGAATGATTTGTTTTTCTTCAAATGTAGCACGAATATCAGACATTCACACGTCTTCCTCATTTTCACCATCTGTGTCTAGAACTGCACAACAGCAGCAGTGGACTGTCTCTGTGGACCAGTGGTTAGTGGGTCTGTCTGTTGACACAAAGGTCGGGGGTCAGAGCCCACCCAGTGTTTTTACTACTGAAAGAAAAAAGAACAACTAGAGGTCTAGCTGTTCCTGTGAACGTCTGCTGTTTGTACCTCGCCGTCTGACTCTTGAGGGCAGGCACAAGTAGACGTGCTCGGCGTGGATGTGAAGTCCTCGGTAGAATTCGCAGCATGCGTCTTCACCCTCCCACCGCAGGTGACTCAGCAGCTCAGCCAATCGGACCTTGGTGGGCACGTTCAGGTTCCTGAACTGCGGGGAGACACGCGCCGCGTTCATTCCCTGCACAAAGCACCCGACTGTCAAACAGGAAGAAGGCGTATGATCTGCAGCGACCCTGTGAGCCTCCTTGTCACTGAGGATTTGCGGGTGGATCCGGTTGAGCTGCAGCACCAGTTTGTCCACCAGCTCTGTGTCCATCCTTCGGTCTGCACAGAGGAACTGGGAGTCCCTCTGGAGCTGCTCGTGGTAGCTGCCAAAGTCTGGGGGGGCAACATGACACAGCAGAACATCAACGCAACGCGCTCCGTGTTTGACCCTGACTGCTGCGGCGCTCTGAGACGAGGCCTGTGATTTAGGTCCAGTCGTCAGGAGTTTCTTGATAAGCTGGTTGGATTCAGTCCTGCTCTTAAAATAAACGACTAAGCGGTTTAGTCTCCCTTCCAGAAAGGTGAAACCAGTTATTGTTATAAAAGCTGAATGCAATCCTGTCATTCGTAGTAAATCACCTGAAAAATACATTTCAGACCATAGAATGAATGGGTGAGGAAGACAAGGAAGCTTTGTGATGGACTCCACTCATCATAGAAAAACAAAAAGTAAATGATAGAAGTTGAGTTACACCAAGAGAGGACTCAAATCTCAGAACCGACAGTCCCTCACAATATTTACTGGACACGTTCTAATTCAACAATAGAAAGGTAGATTTTTTTTTTCTAATCCAATCACTCAAAATTACAGATTATTTACAATTTAGTTAAAACATATAACTAAAATCAGGACATAGGTTTCTGCTGAAAATGTCGTTATACTGTGAAACACAAGCCAAAATGACTTGTGCTACTGTACAAGTATATGCACTTTATATACTCATATCTACTCCTGAACACTTATTACTAATAGAACAACTACTACTACTTCTAAAAAATAAAAAGAATAACATCACTGTATTCGGAGACTTTAAGGCATTATTTCCTCTTCTTCACACTGGCACAAATGTTCTTCCATACTTTCAGTGTAGTCGGTGAGCAGGCTGCATGCAGTCACTTCACGCTATTTCCGGTGACGTAAATATGGAGGTGAAACTTATTCGCGCCTGAGAACAGGTGTCCCACGTCCCTCTCCATCACAAACCTGGCATGGTGCGAACGAACGAGGAGCTCCGGCGGACTCCGTGGATTCCGTCTCCCCCGGTGGACACTTCCTGCTCTCCCCGGGAAGGACGGTCCTTCATCCCGTTACGTAACTGTCACCGCAGGTCACGTGACTGACCTCTGAGTCACGTGACGGCAGACAGCTAGCTTACTTGTTTTAGCAATCGATGATAAAGAAGGAACTGTATTTAATTTCTTCTGATTGTTTTTAGTTATTCAATTCAATTCGATGTCCGTTTCAAATGTATCCTGGGCTTTTTGTTGGTTAAAACTATATAAAACATGAATATCTATCTAAATATAAATAAACGTATATTATGTACAGGTAAATGTGACGTGAAATTGACCATTTGATGTCAGATGTTTGCTGTTATCTACATGAACACAATAAAACTGAACCCAGTCACTCACATTCTCAGTAGTCCTGCGTTTATTTACAGAAATATGTAGAAATATCGTACACGTCCCACTGCTTCCATCCTCTTCTCTTTCCTGCCCTGAGTGTCTCAGACAGATCTTCTTGTCTGCCTACAACGTGCTGTGAAATGTCTTTATCACACAGACGGTCAGTTAACATTGAAACTGAACGCTGGCCCTCTGGGGTCTGGACATGTGCTCCTCTCCTCCTGTAGAGGGCGGTGTGCCGTCAGTTTGAAGGCACATGCAGCCTGTCCACTCAGCAAACGTCTTCCGACCTTCATTCCCTGCACCACTGCAGACATGACCGTTTGTATCAGTCAAGAATTGCTCAGTGGTAACGTCCTCGTTCCGTATCTGTGACGTAGAACTCTCGTCCGAACGTGGCCAGTCAGCAACTCGTCACACCGATATGATCCGAATGGAAAATTCTGTGTTTATATTCCTGGTGTTGGGTTCGTCTGTGGTTGATGGCTTCCCTCGTGACAAACTCACGTTCTGCTGCCACACCGCGCCCGGGCCCTCTGCTGAGACCAGAACCAGGCCTGGGCTCGAGGTTTGACAGGGAGGTGGAGGATGTCGGAGACAATGACCCGACATCCGTGCAGCGTTTTGGGCTATGAGAGGCTGTTCGTAGTCGAGGCCCGGGAGAGGAGCACGTGGAGGAGCGGAGGCTGGACCACAGCCGTGGTGCTCGTGGTATCTGTGGAGGGAAAGTTCTTCAGCGTTCTGTCAACTCTTTAACACCGACGCTATCCCAAGCACTACCTTCATGCTAACATACTGTGGAGTGGCATACGTGACTATTAGCATTGTCAGAACACGTTGACCAGTTACAGGAGACATGTTGCTGTCATTATGGTAATCCTAGAATCATTACGGTAATGACAGCCACTTGGCTGTCAAGTGCAATGTCTCAACTTTCAGGAACCGATCAACGTTGTCTGACACTAGTCAGGTAATCACGGTACTCCAAAGAATACGTGAATGTATCGGCAGCGGTACCGTCGGGGTCACAGGGTTCATGCGTTTGCCGACAGTTTCCACTCCAAGCGTCTCACCTGCAGACACGCGAGCTGTCGCACAGCACTGGGTTGCGGGCGTCCCACAGTGACACCCCCTTTTCCTTGCTGTTGTTGTTGTTACTGTTACTGACTTTATGTCGGCAGAGATACCCGTTCCCCTCCTGGTCCTGCTCCTCCCACTGCAACGCATCGGACTCCCTGCACAAATCCCCCGTTCAGTTTCTAGACAACGTCCTGAGCGGCGTGTTTCCGAGCTCGGCGTCCCACTCACCTCTCCTGCTTTTTCCTTTCGTCCTCTTTGATGCAGTCGAGCAGGCAGCAGGCGATGAAGGCCATGGACATGAGGAGGATCACCACTGAACTCACAATGGACGCCAGCACCGCCACACGGAAGCCAAAGTCGTCATAGCGAGATAACGCTGGCGCGTGTGCGAGAGAGGAAGGATGATTTATTCATTCCAACACGACCCCACCTATCCTGTTTTGCGTTCTACAACTGAATGTGAAAAAGGTTTGACAGATCAAGTTCTTTTTTTCATTCCAGTTGAGGCCCTGAGAGCTTCGTCCCCTGACACGTTCCCTCATGTGACGTCTGGATTGGCAGGACACGTCCTAAATGCTGCTCCACATGTTTTTAATCTGCTTGTGTTGCGTGTGTTTTCCTGTGTGACAGGACAATGAGCTCTCAGGGCCACCGTACCTTCCATCATGTTTAAACAGAGAACTAGTCAGTACCCAGAGGAGTATACCTGCTGTCGGGGCTTCTTATTTCTTGACCACGTCCTAATGCACTGACCCCACTTCCAGTTATGAAGAAAGTCTAATTGTGAATGGTTTTAGTCAGTTCATTGCTATAAAATGCAGCTGTTACCCTGACGACAGCAGTCAAAGTTAGCGGGAGACGCTTTTTGTTTTCCAGCAGCACCAATATCTTTTTTTTAGTGCGTTTTATTTTGGGTGTGGCTGATAAATAAAGGCGGGGGATTCCAATCTGCAACGTAACCACTAGGTGTCACTGGGTCCTACACAATGCCCCTTTAATTTCTGTCAGTTTGTTTCATCGAAGCAGGTTTGGAGACAAGTTGTACGTGTCTCACACCTTCACTCACAAACGAGTTCATCTTCATTATGATTCCGGCCTCTAATGAACACATCATTTTCTCTGGAATATGTTTGCGCATCATTGGGAGCTCTCACTCGTTCACACCAGATCCCACCGCCCGCGGCTCTGATCCCATCGTGTTTCAGACACATCCCTACGCGTCACAATAATGAGCTGACCGACCGTTCAGCGGCAGCAGTTCTGCAGCCTCTGCGGTTCTGTCAGTAAAACCTTTCATGTAAAAATGTCACACGGTCTGGCGGTTAGACGGCTGCGCCTTTCGTTCTCTGGCTCCCTGCGTGTCCCACGTGTGTTCTTACGTTTGCAGTAGTTCTCCCCCACCCAGCGGGTGCTGTTGACGTCCATGACGCACTTCAGCTCGCTTCCTACCAGTTTGTGTCTGGCTGGGCACTGCAGGGAAATGACCGTGCCCACGTCGGTGCCATTGCCCTGGATGATCCTCTGGGTGCCCAGCGCTGGTAGAGGCATGGGCGAGCACTGAGTCTGGGTACGACCTGCAAGGGAGAGTGTTGGTGATGGATGACAAACTGATCGCGGTTTGACTTTAAACGCGTGAGCTGCGGATGAGCTCGAAATGCGGTATGGGACAGTCATCCCTCAGAGACGAAACAGAACCCACCGGTAACCGTGCTCCGTTTCTGACTGACTGAACGGAAACAGGAAACGTGATAGACGACTAAACAACAGGCCCCGGTGGAAGGCAGCCAGTTATCACAGGAGAGGACGTCACTCTCACCGTGTCCAAGATGAACTTACAGTATCACTTCATCATGACTCAGGCTGCTGGAATGCAAACAAACAACCGACTGGTCAACATCTCCACCAGAGCGTGTTCCTCTGCAGCTGAAAGACAACGTGCAGGAAGCAGCTCCAGCAGCAAAAGTCAAACATCTGAATTCTAAACAATCTCAGCAGTGTCTGATTTGCTCCCGTAGGTAATTACTGGCTCACCACGTTCACGTTTATGTAACAAAGGGAGGCATCCAGCAGAGAGCATCACTTTTATGTAACCTGTGTGTAAAGTAACGTCCAGCTGTGCACCAGCACCAGTCTGCGTTTCCTCCCTTTTCTACTTCCTCCTGCTCGTTTCTTCTCCGAGTCAACCACGAAACAGGTGCTCAGTGATGTTTCACTCCACTTGTCTGCACATTTAGATTTCACTTAAACCCACAGAAACGACCAGCACAGCAAGTACCTAAGCATGGAACACGGATGCATTAACTTTAAAATGTATGTATGTACAGGGAGAGAGCGCGAGGGGGGGCTGTTTTTTTTCAAAAGAAGACATCGGATACTTCTTTCACTACTTCATCTACGTACCCGAGTTACTGTGGTCCCGTCGCTCGGTGACATCCATCCTGGATACGTCCGCCGACATGCTGGTGACCGGCCGACGCTGCTCCTCTGACGGCGCGGTGGATAGACGGAGAACGGAGCTCCTCCGCGTTGTTGAATTCGCCTGTCGACCTCCCAGCACGCAGCGTGTCACGCACAGATTCCTCCTCCCACCACCGCCAGGCAACCTGCAGCGCGCGAACGGATGCGCGCGGGACGAGCGAGGACGGGAGGATCGGTCGAGACCTCGTGGACCGAGGCAAGGAGGACTTTGTGGATTAGAGCAGGTCAGGTGAGGTCAGGTCAAAGTTGGATACCAGTCGGGGAGGTGTCCGGACATCGCACGCTGGTTTGTGCGTGCGTGTGGGCGGGATGTCGCACGTGGCGCGTCAGGCAGGGGCGAAAATCTAAAATAATATCTGACAATAATCCAGCCAGCGGGTGTGGTGGGGGTCTGGGTTGGGGGGGGGGGGGCGTTGACAGAGTCACCACTGGGTCACTGAGTGCTGATAGCAAACTGGGGGAGTCACACACACATTCACACTCACATTCACACCCACGATCTGTTTGGGAGCAGCTGATTAAGCCGGAGTACCCAGAGAAGATCACATCCGGATGCGCCGCATTCTCCGGTTGCGTCGCTAACTACTGACACCTCCCCACAGGCCCCACAGACGGACCCCCACTCATCAGCCACCAACACGTCAACGTGACGTTCTCCACAGGACGAGACGTGAACGTCCAAACGGGGGCAGCTGTGACGGTGATGCAGGCCGACCGGAAACACAAACGGCGTCTGGAGAACGTTCCACATGAATCAAACACGTGTTTCGGGGGTCATCTGAGGAGGAACGGACCACGGCGGACGCTGAGTCACCAGAAGCTTTACAGAACTTTCCAGCGTTCGACTGAAGTTTCCCCCCTGTGAAAATAATTTTCGACGGCCTCGTCTGTCCCTGCCGAACGGCAGAACATCTCTGACTTACAGAACCCGAAAGCGTCCGACATGAAGGGACCAAATGCTGACAGAAGGAATTTTACCTCCAAAACAACACCATCTATGTCTCTCAGCAGTTGACTCTTAGGACCCGAGAAAGCCTGGAGGGGCTCTCATGAAGAGACGGTTGCCATAGCAACAGTGCGTGTGCGCAGTCCCACAGTTTGGACCTGCCATCCACTTCGTTCTCTGCAGACTCGGTACGTCGGCGATCCAATACAAAGGACCAGGATGTTGAGGAACGTCCACAGAAAGAAACAGAGCAACAAACGCGTCGTTTGATTAAAACCAGAGCAGCCGGCCCGTCGCCATGGTGTCATCAATCTGAGGACGGTGTCCGCTCTGCCCCTGACACCGTGTGACTTTGCTGCAGGTGGTGCAAGGGGAGGGGGGGGGGCCCTTCATCACACATGTAATTAGGTGGAGCAGGAGGTGTCACACAACACACAACACACGGCGGTGTGTGTGTGTGTGTGTGTGTGTGTGTGTGTGTTGTGTCCCCCAGAACGGGACGCGTCCTCTCCAGAACGTCCTTGATTCACTCTGTTGAAATGACAAAAGAAAACACTTCATGAGGGATTCTGCTGTTTGATGTGCGCGGGTGCGAGTGGAGACTGATCACACTGCAGAACCCAGATGTTCCAATACTTCAAATACCATCTGGGATGGAAGTGCTGTCACATAGCGCCTGTAGCTGTGGAGCATGTTCTCACAGGTTTAGTGCACGTTCAGAGTGTTTAGCAGAGTTGAACCAGCACAAAGACGATTTGTCGAGCTGACTTTTATTTCTTTCTGCCAAATGAGTCGGTTTGTGTTTTGTGCTGCATCGCTGCTCCACGACGTTCCGGAAAAATCTGACGACGATGTTCTGTGTAAGTAGATATTTTCAGTTTTATGTGTTTAATCATTTGTTTAATGGTGCAGAGGAGACGACGCTCACACGGGTTTTCATCATGAAGTGTGTGTGTGGTGTGTGTGGTGTCGCTGTGGGGTCACACACATTTATTCACACACACATTACACACACACACACATTTAGTTTTTTCACTTCAGTGAAATAGTTTTGTCTTTCAGACACCAGGAAGGATTCGGTCGCCGTGGCTAATGAGACCGAAGATAATACGGCTCCTGTGTGGTCGTTGACTAAAGAGACATCACGTCGCCATCGACGAAACGGTTTCTAATCAGCATCTAATGGTGGCTGTGAGTGGGTCTCTCCAGCCGTGATGTCTTATTGCGTTCATTATCTTCCAGTGTGTGTGAAACCACAACAACTGTCAACAGGAGTCATGAAAATCCTGAGGTGATACTTTCTTTGGGACTTGTAGTTACTTGCTTAACGTCAAAAGCGCAGCGGAGTCGGCTGCTGAAACTTGGACGAACGAGTCCCTTCTCTCAAGCGTGCAAACGCCACCACTTCCTGCGCAGAAATGAGGAACGGTCGACTCACGTCATGCAAACGGTGTCACACGCTGTCACACGCAGATGTGTGACTGAAGGTGACATGACGCAACGTTGCACCTGGGACAGATGAAAAAGTTACTAAGTAAAAGTAAAAAAAAGTAGAAAACAAATAGAAATACACTGATCTGGCCAACGGGTGTTTTTTTTTTTTCAATTTAAGATCAAATACACAGGTTTTAGTCACTTTAGTCGATGTACTGTACAATCAGTCTTCACTGACGTGTCCAGAATTGAGATGTATTTGTTCTGTTGGTACATTATTAACGTAAGATTAGATTAGGTTTTTTTTAGAGATTTAATTTTTTTCTGTTCACTTGAAACTGTTGTACTGTTTTTCTTGTGTGACTGGTGCTGATGGAAGGAGGGAACGTCCCTCTGGGATAAACGAATAGACCTCTGACTCTGATTCCCACTCGTCAGTTTCATCCTCAGATGAAACTCCTTCACGTAAACTCACCCGTCCAACGTTCCTGCGATTTAAAACCAGCAGGTTTCTAGATTCTTTGAGTAGCAGCACAGCTCGGGTCGGGTCGGGGGGGTGGATGCTTCGTTGATGCGTGCGTTCTAAGCATTTAAAAATGCTGAATTCAGATGTTTCAGGTGCATTTGACACTCTCATGTGCGCACACGCTCTTAAAGCAGCAGCTGGTAAGAGGCTTATGCTGCGTATGCCGGCGTTCCCGTTCTCACCATCTCGTCAGCCGGTGGCAGAGCGGATCAAACCACACAGATGTGTGGCCGGAGCCGGAATACATTTCTGCTTTCACCCACAACTGTCCTCTGATACATTTCTGCAGCGTTAACTCTTGTTTTCCCCTGATGAATGGAGCCATTAACACAAGTCTCGAGGCCTTCGGAGAGAGGGCGAGTCACCGTAACCTTGAACGAGTCGGCAGCCGCATGCAGGAGATTAAAAGTACATCTGGGCCAGTGCATCGCTTCAGTCCCGCAGCGCACGGAAGCAGACTTCCTGCTGACTGAAGCACACTTCCTGCTGAGCAGAAAACGGCTGCTCGGACGCGGTTTCAAAGAGAAAACACAGACAATACGCTGAGAAAAAAAAACCCTAACGTCGAAGTCTCGGGGACTCTGGAGGGACGATTAGAGCTCATCTCAGCTCGCTCGCTTGTCCTGCAGAAGACACGGCACCGCCCCTGCCGCTGTGTAAAAGCATGACAGGAGGCGGCAGTCAGCGGTTTGCTCTGCGTCGCTGCACCGCCGCTCCAGAGACGGGCGCCGTCCAATTCATCATGTCGACACCCAGCGTTCACTTGCTGAATAAGAAGTCGTGCTTCGTGGCGTCTGTCAACAGCTGCACTTCCTGCTTCTGCACATCAGCACGAAAACGTCGCATGACCGAAGTCAGAGGGAGAAACGTCCGTAACACGATGGAGAAAAGTGGACGTTGAGCAGCTCGTCTTCACCCTTGATGCTGTCTGCGTCAGTCAGAGTCGCTTGGAGTCGTTGGAGTGAGCTCTGTACTTCTACTCAGTTAGTACCTCCGGCTGTTGGACTCGACACGTCGGTATTGTCATCGTCGGCTGTAGGTGACCCCCCACCCCCCTGCATCTCCTCCTGAAGTTTCTGCTCACCCTGAAGGAGGGTTGAAGGACAGAGGGTGTTGGGTTGTGTCAAGTCCAATGAGACGACTGTAGTTCCTGACATTGGTTGTGTTTTGTTGTACAAACAGAAGTTGAAAACAGGTTCAAACGGTTCAGTCTGAAATGAAACTGGCTCAGTTTGTCTCGTCTGCGTCCTTTACCCCTGAAAACAGGAAACTCAAAAGACGCTGAAGAAACAGCCGGAAGCAGAGCGTAACAACCAGAGATGGCACACACACACACAGACACACACACAGACACACACACACACACACACACACACACAGACACACACCAACGCACACGAGCAGGATGTGTGATACATCCATTAATCCTCTTCCATCTCATCCAGGTATTATCTCCGACCAGCGCCGCCATCGGTTGATGTGCTGCGAGCGTTTGTGGATCGTGAGAACACAGAAACTCAGACACTCGGGGCGAGGGTGTGTGGGGGGGGGGCTTGTTGGACAGCGTGGCGCTGGACAAACCACTTTGTCTGTTTATTGATGATATGTTGACTCCTTCCTCCACAATCCAAAGCTGAAAACACTGGTCTCTGCTCACGACAAACAACTCATACAAATAAAAATGGCGGCGTGGGGGGAGAGTCGATCATACATAAATACCAGTGAGATTACATGCACAAAGAAGATCCCAGGACAGGCTGTTGTCTCTGCTACTTTGGGCTAAAGGCCGGTTCAGGTCGGAGCAGCGAACGGAGGAAACACTTCATACAGTACTCGGTTTGCCATCACATGACCGACGGGGGGGGGGCAGGACAGCTGAGAGAGAAGATGCATGTTTATTAGCATGTGTACCCGAGGAGACGCCGAGCGTCGACGGACACGGACGTGATGTCAGAGACGTGTTGGACCAGGAGAGGAAAGACGAGCAGAAGACGAGTGTGATGTTTGCTGACGGTGGGACAGTGGGACGGTGGGACGGTGGGACGGTGGCCAGCCACAAGTATTTAAGTTAAAACCTCTTTTTTTTTCTTCTCTCTTTTCACTTACACTTTAGTCGATATACTGTACAATAACCACTGAGCTGCCACTGAGCCCCCCCAACCCCCACCCCCAGCAGGGATGACGGCGACAGAGACGTGGTGCAGGATTCTTACACAAACATTCAATACTTCATAAACAAAGGGGGGGGGGTCACATGCACACACACTTTCACACTCATGGACACAAGAGTCGATGCTCCACAACGGTCAAAGACAACATGAGAATGTACACGGACGTCCATCCTTTAAAAAACTAACAAACTGGATCCTTCAGCCATATCACAAATACAAGTTCTCCAGAGCTCCTCGCTGCTCGGGAGGAATCAAATATTCTAAGTCCACGTGCTCGTCCAGAGTGGCAACGTCCTCAGAGGAGAGAGGACGGGGGCGTGGTCACGAGGGCGAGGTGGCGTAGGGAGTCCTTTCAAAGGAAACGGAACCAAAAAGTGCCAAGGTCAAGTCTTTTCAAGTAACGTGTGCTTTGTACAGGGGAGGGGAGGGGCGGGGGGGGGGGGGG
>CAAKHB010007166.1:5421-21225 GCA_901007665.1 Aeoliscus strigatus | reverse complement strand
GAGAATAGAAATGGAACGTTCTAGTCGACAGAGCTGCTGCTCACCATCTTCTTGATTGCTGCGTTGGAGTGATTGGCTGCAGTCGAGATCAGCTCCAGTGCCTCTGTCACACACACACACACACACACACACACACACACACACACACACACACACACAGATTAATCAATCAGATAGTAGAATGTGTGTAACGTATGGACAGTGTCCACAGTGTGTGTGTCCGTGTGTGTGTGAGTCCACAGTGTGTGTGTGTGTGTGTGTGTGTGTGTGTGTCCACAGTGTGTGTGTGTGTGTGTGCGTGTGTGTGTGTGTAGAGAGCAGTGAACACCTGATTCAGCCATGTGAATCATTCCTACATAAACAGAGAAATTAGACCAGAACCAGTGTGAACCAACAACTGTGGTATGTGAAGTGGATGAGAGACCACAGTGTCTGTGTGTGTGTGTGTGTGTGTGTGTGTGAGCGTGTGAGCGTGTGTGTGTGTGTTGCGGGGGCGGGCTGTGGGGGGTTGTGTAAATGCACACAGGGGATGTGGGCGTGTTGAGTGGAGTTGAAGACATGAGGCTCCACTCTTCATGAACTAGACTCCATCAGTCTCTGACGAATGTTGGAGGAGAGACGGGGGGAGGTGACACACACCAGACACACTGTGTGTAAAGGTCACGCAGGCTCATCTTACAGTGTGTCATCAAGTGAGTGTGACAGCGTATGTGTGTGTGTGTTTCTTTCCACTGTGTTCAATCAGTGAATTCCAGCTTTCACAACGTTTGACCTTTGACCTTCAGAACTGTCCTCTTTTGATCAAATTGTCTAAAATCTTCCAACATCAGATTTGCATCTACATGTTCAAGAAAACCTGCTTAAAAACTGGAGTTTTAAAGGCTGAGAAACGTTCCTGTGAGGAAACAGAGCAGCAGACAGGAAGTAGAATTTGAAGAATTTGTGTGTGTGTGTGTGTGTGTGTGTGTCTCACTCTCTGCGTCTTTCCGGTCAAGCGCGTCCTCGGGCAGCTTCTTCAGGTAGTCTTTGAGCAGCAGCTCGTAGCGAGGGATCCTCTGCACCGGCTCCAGCATGTGGTGCTGCAACGTCAAGTTCCCGCACACGTCCTGTTTCTGTTGGCGGGAACGCACACAAACGTTCATTCCAACCGACCGGAGGGAAAAACTCGTTCGCTCGGAGCAGATGATCAGCACCTGGATGTTCTGCACGACGCTCTTGAACTGTGACGAACGCTGCGTCCAGGTGTTGACCAGGTCCATGGCTCGGTCAAAGTTCTTCACATATTCTCCGTACATCTTCATGAACGGAGCCAGTTTCTGGAGGATGTCTCCGATGCGAGGGTTGGAGTTCCTGCAGCGGACAGTTTCACAGGGTAACGCTCTTACACACCAAGTTACTGAAGTGACAGTTTTGCAGATGACGCTGTATCTTACACAGAAGTCAATCATTCTAAAGGTGAATGGAGTTTGTTTGATGTGAACAAAGTCTATTCAAAATCTTAATGTATATATGACTTAGATATGCACACTATTTTATTTTATTTTAATCAATACATTTAATTAATCCAATCAATAATTATATGATCACATAATTATAATAATTATCTCATTTGTGTACAAATCTGCAATTGTTTTTATACGTGTTTTATTTTTTTCTCCCAGTTTTACCATTTTATCTTTCTAATGTTTGTTGGAGCTTCTGTGCAAACAAATTTCTCTTAATTAAGTAGTTTTGAGTCCATTGTATCTAAATCAATCAATGTATTTCATACACTTACATATTAAAAAAGTATAAATAAAGGACATGAAACATCAATCTCATCTTTTGTGTATAAGAAACAAAGACAGACCATAACGATGAAGACACTTTGTCTAATCTAATCCTCTTATAACCAGTTTCTACAGATTTTCTCGTAGGTTGTGTGAAGAGTTTTAAAGTCTTTCTGTCGGGGATGAAAAAAATGAGCTCCAGAAAAAAAAAAAACGCGAAGGGGTCATTATGTGGCAGATGATTCCGAAAGCTCTCGGGCAGTCATGATCTTCTGTGGGTGGCTGCTGACACCAAGACTGAAGATGCATTTCTAGCAAAATAATCCAAAACAGAGACAGGAAGTGCCCTTATTCTGCACCTCTGACACGCAACAACACCAACCGAGTGCCTCCAAACACTACTGGGGTTTGACAGTCCCAAAAAGTGCCTGTAGGATCACGAGTCGTCAGTCTCACCATTCTTCAGTGATGCGCGTCTTGAGCTCGGGGAGCAGGAACTTGTCGTGGAAGCAGTAGATAGAGGAGATGTTGGAGAAGATCCCTGTAATGACCTCCTGAGGGATGCCAGCCTCCGTGAGTTTAGTGCAAAATTCCTGCAGAGGAAACACGTCACATACGTATGAAAACAAACGGAACATGAATATATTCATCGGCGGTACAGGTTGAGAGTTGGAAAACCGTTTTGTCTGGGATTCAACAAGTCACAAACAAGAGAAAATAAAAAGATTAATGCTTTTGTGCCTCAGTCAAAACAAATAAAAAACAAATGTTGGCCTGGTTTCCCAGGGTTTGCTGGCGTTTACTGACAATGAACTTACCTGTGAGTGTTACATTAAAACCCTGCCATGGATTATTTTGATCGATTTCCTGACAGGAAGTCTCAAATAGCATCATCATGGCAGAGGGAGAGAGACACGATTTTACAACTTCCTGCAGAGAAATGCGGTGAGGATGAAGCAACACAGTCTGCTTCTCTTCTAGACATTTGAAATCAAAATTATTTCTCACTTTAATGATCTAAGCTTTCATTGGATCGTTCTCCGCTGACGTTCAGTGAGGATCTATGTGTCCTCACTGTCATCAAGGTTAGATTGTTAAAACGTGTGGTTTTCTCCCACAGCTCACAACTACAACTTCTTATTCGATTCATTCGTTTATTTATCCATTTTTATCTACTTATTTATTATTTAAAAAAAGAAATAAAAAGAAAAAGAGAACACAAGCAAAAGTGAACAGTGTCCGAAAGGGAGGCTGAACTTCAGTATGAGAACAAACGAAGGAAACTGATTGACTGTCTTGTTCATTTCATCATCTGAAAGCACAAACATTAAGATCACCGCAGTCCTCTAGTTCAATAAAACCCACCCGCTTCTGGCACAAACCTACCGTTGTATTGTTGTTGTTTTTTTAAACTTAGTTAAGTAAAGTTACTCAGAACGTGCACTTTAAAAAAAATGCATGGCATTGTTGATGCATAGACTGTAAAATAAATATGTAAACAAACAGCAAAGTCTTGGGATGGATGGATATTCGACAGTGATGATGATGATGATGATGATCAGGACTAAAGACGAGGAGGAGACGTTTCAGTCCCTACGTTCATCCATGGAGACAACAGGAGTGACCGTGTTGCTTATGGGTCGTATGTGTCGGAACATTTATGTGGTCTGAATTCAAAATTGAGTGTCAGTTGTCAGGCGACATCAAGCCCAAGTGGTTTTTAAACGAGCGTTCTAAATATAGAGACAACAAACACACATCTTTTAATCCACCAGATTTACACACGAGTATTTATAGATGAGGGGAACGCTGCAGCACACACACGCCCACGTCAGCAGGAAGCCTCAGTTACCGTTGCGCTGGGGTTCGAGATGACTGCGCTGATTAATTCTGGATTCTGGACACAAGGACACTCAGACGGGTTCTCACATGACCATGCTTGTACCGCTCTGAGTAATCCCGTCAACAGAGGAAGGGTTGTTGTTCAGTGGGTTTAATCCAGCTCAGCCCTGATCTCCAGCACTAAAACCACTGGCACACTTCAGGATATTGAAATGTGGACCGGAGGCGTCCAAAAACCACGCTGTCACGAAACCCAGAAGGAAGCGAGTTTGCGTGTTACCTGGTCGAGGAGGTTGAGCCTCTTGACGTAGGCCTCTTCAGTGTGGAGGAGTTCTTTGGCGATGTTCAGGAGCTTCTGGGCCTCTGAGCACTGACGGGAAGGCACACACCAGAAACCAGAGTCATCACAAACACAAAACTTGCACCCAAGCGTCCATCCTGACAGTTCAAGGAAGCTTCTTGTTCACGGTTCAGCCATTAATCTTTATGAGGCTGACCGACCTGCTCTCTGCTCACGTGTCTGAAATGACTGTAAATAACATTCATTCCCTTCATCTGGAAGGAGAACATCACGTCATTTACGAGCTACAATTACATTTCATCATTTGTTTTGGTGGGTTCCTTGAATCCAGAGTATCATTATATAACCACTTTTATGTAGAGGGAGTGTATCTGTCACAGGTAATGTGAAAAAAAAGGTAACATGCAAACTACCCGGGTATTTGCACATAACCAGAAAACACAGGTCTTATTGTTAGCTATGTTAGGTATTTTAGCTAGCTCACAGCTAGCTTTGATAACGCTGATAACGTTAGCTAGCTAGCTAGCTAGATGTAGTAGCTTTGGCCAGGTAATTTACCTGTTATTATGACCTGTGACATATATAGTAATGCACAGTGGGTCAGTATCTGTTAATTTTACAAAATTGATATGTGGGATTTTGTGAACTCCATGTGTATGTAGATGTAGAATCCGTAGATGTTTGAAGTGAATTAAAATTCAGTTCAACTTTCACAATGAAGAAATCAGGAGGAGGACGAGATCCTCACCGATGCCGGCTGCGTCAGATAAAACTCACAAACTTCTCTCTGCTGCGCCGTGTTGTGACTATGTGAGAAATTCCGCTGATGTAGGTCATCGTGGCGACCTCTTGTGATATGACTTTCATAACATTCTCAGCATGTTTTCACCACTGATCAAACTCAGACACACATTTCACTGACGATGACGACGACACACAGTCAACAACGCTTCTCTTTTTTTCTGTATCCTCTTTGCAACGCACATCACTGGCAAAAAAGCCACATCCTCCATGTCGGCATTATAGCACCATCAATATGTCAGCTGTCGCATGGGTGTGCGCACGCACACACACACCCACACACCCACACACACCCATCCTCTGCAGCAGCTGGGATCAGGAAACGCTGGCGAGCAGATACTTTTCCCCAGAAGGCTGCCGGTGTGTGCCGTCAGCAGAGTTTGTGTGCTCATATGCTGAGACAGTGGACTACGTGACCACACGCGTCTGCTGCGATGACTTCCATCCTCTCTGCCGCCGTCGCCTTTGCATATCCGCTTTCTCCGGCGCACCGGTATAATTTAATACCCAACACTTTTATATCTCAAAATGCAGATTTCCAATCGAGGAGCGGAAAAGCGAGTGCACACTGTCAGTGTTGTTTACAATCGATAGTTAAACTGGGGGACAGACTGAAACCGTAGCTTAGGTGTGTGTGTGTTTGTGTGTGTGTGGACTCTTTCACATTCTCCTCTTACAGCTTTCGGGCAGGTATTCATCCTTTTATGTAACGGCAGAGCAGGTTTCAGATACCAGTCGATCACCTGCTAGCAGCGTATACTGTTTCGTGCTGGACGACTCTTTGTAAAACCCGGCTGATCACAGCAGTGCGGCTGGTGAAAGGCGGCGGACAACAACGACAGTTCCCTGAATGATCCCAATCAATGAATAAAATATGTCCGTCCAGGTCGGAGGTCACGACTTGCTGCTGTGGACTTACTTTGTGCGCCTCTGACAGCGTGTCGGTCAGATACGTCGTCTGAGAGTCTGTCAGAGAGTGGACCTCTCCGCCGCTCCCCTCGTCCAAGTCGCTGTCCTCGTCCTGCGTCGAGTCCCGTTTGTTGCCCAGGGTAACGCAGCAGGACACACTCTCCGTCTCTGTCACGCTGTCGTAGTGATCCTCCTCGTCGATGGCGTCCTCGTTGGGGAACACCTCCCCCTCGGCGGCACACGACGGGCTGTCAATGCCGCTGTCCCGGTTGGGAATCTTTATCTGCTCCGAGGAGTCCGGATTGTCCAGGAGCTCGTGGGAGGAGACGTCCTCCTGCTCCACGTCGTCAAGGCAACTGACGCCGTGTGTGATGTCCACCTCCGCGTCCAGCGGGGCATCATCGGATCCGTCGATGTGCACGGAAGCCAGACAGGACAGTTCGGGCACGTCGTCAGTCCGTTCAGAGGTGCCAAGTGCAAGTTGGTCCGCGGGGGAGGAGTCTCCAGCAGCCATCGCCGTGGCGATGCAGGAGGAGGTGATGTCAGACGCAGTGTCCATTCTCAGACACAGGTGCAGCTGGGACCGCGGGAGCACCCCCAGGATGGGAACTCTGGTAAAGAGGGTTCAAATGTGAATCCGTTGTGCATGTCACATTTCAAACTGATCATTCCGGCCACGGAGACACAGACACATGGAGACACGGAGCCCGTTCTCCATGGTCCTGTCCGATCGTCCCAATGGATCCTGGAAACACACGTTTTTCAAACCTGGTCTAAGGGCGAAAAGACAATTGAATCGACCTCTGACCTCTTCCCTCTGACCTCTTCCCAACGTCTCATAACAATAATGGCGGACGACATTTGTGCTGTCGTAGATAGTGAGTCGGCAGAAAGCCAGAACCGTTTATATTTCTGCGTCTCACTATCTCTGCGTTGAATCTCACCACCGTGTTTCATTTTTTTCTGGTTCTCAGTGTTTGTCTTTATTTACTTCAGGTGTCACAGACTCAAAGGGAGCTGATCTTGTCACCATAGTAACTCCCAACAAGATCAGCATCATTTTCCGCTGAATTTTTCTGACAAAAATCACATTTTGGACGGTTCTATTTGCTTGGCAGACAGGAAGTGCCGCACCACCGTCTCTTCTTCTCCACTTTTGATGAAGTTCATGTGCCACCTTCTGGCCTGGATGATGAACTACAGTGTGTCAAGTTGTTTATGGATCCATTTGGACGAAAATACTCCTGATACAATGTAGGTCTAACTGATCAATTTAGTTAGGCGAGGGCTAACTAACAAAAATCTGTCGACTCCAATCGATGTGCTGACACTGCGCTGACAGTGCGCTGTTGATTTTGCGCACCGTCCGCCTCATGATCATCTGGACCCACAAGGAACCAGAAAAGAAGCTCGCACAAATTATGGCGGAACAAAAAGATGACCCAAAGCTTAGGAACATTTCACTGGAAATAAACCAGTGACACACGTTAAATTCAAACTCTGAAGCTCAGCTCTCATTGCACGGCAGCACTACGGAGAAGAACGAACACCTGAAACAACGTCAGAGACGCTGGATCATCACGTACTGCAGAGATGTCCAAAGATATTTTATACAAGGACATAATACGTTTGTGTCGTATGTCTTTCAGCCAGAAAATCATGGAAGAATGCTCCAGCAAGTCAGGTTAAACAGAAGTTCAAAATGGGTCCTGAGAACTCAAGAAGATAATCGTAACTAATTGAAAAACACAAAAATCGAAAAAATAATCCTCAGTTGAAGCCCGAAGACAATGCCCGAGCAGACGGAGGACAAACGATTGTTTTGGTACGTGTGGATGTTGGTGTCAGGCTCATGCAAACATCTGAACACGACAGCGTCTCAAAGGTTCTGCGGTTTCCTCTCACCTTGAATTCTCAAACCTCTCGATGAGCAGCCCCACTTTCTGGGCCTCTCTCTGCAGCGGTGCTCCCACGCCAGGAGGGCTGAAACTGGGCTTTGGTTTGGGTGGAGGAGGAGGTGCTGGTAGAGGCCTGGAGGGCGCCGGTGGGATCCTCTTAGGTTTCTTGTCCTGCCCAAGAGCGAGCAGGTGCGCTGGTTTAGGGGGCACTGAGTGAAGAAAAGCAGAGGCAGAGAGAGAAGAGGTCAGGTAACTTGGATAAATCCAAGAGAGAAAACCTCCATGGCGTCAGTCCAGCCGGGTCTCCACTAAGAAGACCAACTCTGAGGAGAAAAACACTCAATCCAAACGGGGAACAGACATCAGGCTGCAGAGCGAGACGAGTCTGAGCTTCAACTATCGGTCAACTTCCTTATTTCAGAACAGGATGCCGAGATGAGTGTGCGTAAGCTGCCGCACTTCCAGTTCACGAAAACAATGCAGAGACAGAGAAGTGTGACGGCGAGAAAAGGCACTCACGCACCTCTGCAAACTGCGAAACTCAAATCATTCCAAATGTTTGGCTGCTTTCTACAACAAACTGTTGTGTGTCTAATTTGGGGAGAAGCTGAACTTATTCACAGAACACGACACATTTCTACGAACTAGGTTAGTTCAGTCGGATCTTACTCAGACAATTATGTAAATTCTGTTCCACAGCTATTTGTTTCTCTGCTGTGAGCTGATTATTAATCCTTTAAATGTCAAACACGAAGACTTTGTCAGGTCTATAAATAGACAGAAGCTGCATTAATGAAGGATTATTCCCTGTTTATCTGACGGCGGATGAAAGCCAGAAGCAGTTGTGTCACAAACAAACCTGAAACAATTAGTGGATTTTGATAACTGATGGTTTGAGCTCTCTCCGTTGTTTCTCTGTTTTTCTGGGAAAAACATGAAACATCTTCTGGTGCCAGATTCTTTTCTTTTTTTTTCAGAATAAAGCTCCTTTGTTGTTTTAAATCAAATCAGTGGTTTGAACGAAATCGGGTTCTGGTAAATTCTTTTCTACTTTCATTTGTTGTGAACAAACTGTGGTTTCAAGTCGACACAAAGGAGCTGATCTGGAGACTCGTGCACTGAATGATCATTTCAGCCTTCAACACCCCCGCCATGAACCCCCGCCGGTTCTGGGATAAGACAGGTCAATAAAATATTTGTGTTCTTCGGTGTAACATGTTCAGGACACGCGTTCTACTAATGACGCCTCCTGGGAGCCGTGGACTGGCGGGGCGGGGGGGGGAGCGACCTACTGAGGCGTGTGAGTGACAGAGTGAGGCTGCGCTGCTGGCACCGGTCTGTCAGAGGAGAAACGACAGCTCCGTCGTGACCGGGACAGCTGTTACCTTGAGGTTTCTGTGCAGCTGGCGGTCTGGGCGAGGTGGAGGGCGGGGGCCGGGGTTTGACGGCAGGCCTGTCGTGACATGGTCCGGGGGTCTGACCTGGTTTCACCAGACGAGGGGAGCACAGGTAGTCCACCGAGCTGCACTGGTACTGCAGAGGGGAGGCAGGGAGGTCTGGAGACAGGAGAAGAAGAGGAGTTATTGATCGGCAACACGTTCCGGATCCATCTAATCCTGCCACGGCGGTGCGGCGCCGCACACACGTACGGTGCGTGCGTGACCTTCAGCTCAGTGTGGGTTTCAGGACAGAGAGGAGAAGAGAAACTGAATCGATCCTGACGCCGAGCCCGAGGCAACAGAGCGATACAGAGAGCTGCAAATTAGTTTGGACTCTGATTGGATGGGATTGACTGAACCCTGGGACACCGTCCAGGAGGTGGGAGACAGATAACGACGACGTACACGTGGTTCCCTGCTGGAACACCTGCATTTGGTTTGGTCAGTCGGAGCAGACTGACACAGACTGACGCTTGTTTCTCTGTGACGGGGGGACGCGTCACACACACTAAACACCCGTAGAACGTCTGTGGAAAAGAGCCGAAGGAGCGAGTTTCATGCTGATTGATTGAATCCTTCATTTCAACAGTAGTTACAAAACAAAAAAAAGAAGGAAAATGAAAAGTCAAAGACTTCTGCAAATCACAGAAAACGACAGTTCAAGCACAAAATGGGGCTATCCGGAACATGAAGAACAGAAGAACGTTCTGAACGGACCCAGCGTTCGACACCTGATCCGTATCCGAGACACTTTTGCGACAAACAGAACTTGCAAATGATCAAATCCGTAAATCGCAATTTTCAAATGGCAAACCTTCACTTCTGCATGTTACAATTAAATGAAGTCAAATGTAACATAAATACGTTCTGCTGTAAACACTATTCATGAGGCAAATACAGCACTAAGGAGGAATGTTCCGGGTAGAAGATCTGGTCGTGACACCTACCCCTTCATCTGTCATTTACTTCTATACGCTATCATCAGCGCATCAATCCATTGATCCATTCCTCATGTACATACAATACTTGTTTTCTGAGAGAAGAAGAAAGTTCCACCAGTGAGGACCAGAACTCTCCCTGTTACAGGAAGTGAAAATACAACTGTTTTTTGGCTAAAAACGTCCAACCAGATGTTTGTGTGACACATGTTGATGCAGTGGTTAGTCCACAGAGCGCGTGTGACACGGAAGCTGATAGAATGTCCTGTGGCAATGAACTCAGTCACAGAGCCTGTGGCGGTGAGTGACCGTTGTGAGCTGCTGTGTGTGTGTGTTATCTGATGTGACGTCCGTCAGCAGATCGTAACAAGTTATGCAAATAAACAACAGCACAGCTTCCGTCCCTCTTGGGTTCAATCTCAGACCTTTGAACTAAATTACACCCTGAGCCTGTGCAGAGCTTCCTGGCCCGTTACTGACTCTCTCAGCGATGAGTCCCGTTAAGCCGGCTCCCCCGTGCAGACCGCTGCAGGCCGACGCCATCGCTGCAGCACCAGAAGACCACGCCACACACACACACACACACACACACACACTCGTGTCCCTTCGCTGTGGTTCCTTCTCAGGTTGACAGAAGAGTTCTTCAGCTGAACCAGTGCTGTGGGAAGAACTCTGTGACCCAGAAGAGGCTCAGGTTGTTCCTGGGAAAAACAAACAGCCCAAAAGAAGGAGACATACGGGCTGGTGCCTATGGAAACTCAACGTAGCCATGGTAACCTGAGAGAAAAATCTGGCCCTCATATTAAATCGTTGAACACAATGAAGAGCTGACAAACCAGGAATAAAATGTCTCAGACGAGACCCCCATAACTCAATGAGGAGATTCAATTACATTCATCTGGATTTATGAACAGTTTCTCTTTCCTTTTGATAAAAGATCACTTTTCCACCCTGACTTTGGTGGAGTCAGCTGACAAAATCTGACCAAGACGTTTCCTCCTGGGTTTAATGAAGTCAGAACTGATTCTGATGACTAGAAAAGAGCTAACTTAAGTTAATTAGTAATTACCTCAGCTCCAGCAGCTCAGCGACGCAGTTCCAAAGTCCAAAGATCAAGAATGAAAAAATGCCCCAGACAACGAAAACACATCTGATCCTCCCAGTTTGCAAACTGAAACCAGTCTAGTCCAGAAATCAGTTTGTGGTACAGAGACACACACACACACACACACACACACACATTCATCTGTTCTCTCCCAGGTGTGTGTGTGTGTGAGGAGCTGCACCTGTTCACCTGCAGAACCTGATCCAGGTGGCTCCTCCTGGGGCTCGCGGTGACGTACGGGTGAGTCACAGCTTCACAGAGCAGCGATCACAACAGAAACCACAACAGCTCTTGAATGCACAGTCGACTCTGGACACGGAACCAGAATCATTCCATCCACACGGAATCGTCTCCAGAAATGTGCGTCCACACAAAACGCCGCAGTAGATCTTCCAGGCCTGCGTGTGGCGCTGTGACGCTGCCACGGAAACACAACGTCTCAGAGAAGCAGACATGGAGCATGTGATGGAAACAAACACAGGAAGAGGAAGATGGAGGAGAACATGAATATGAGGCTAAAGACAGGTGGCGCTATGACATCACCATCGACTCAGCAACAACCCTGTCGTCTTCATGTATTCACTCAGGGACCCGGACCCGATGAATGAATGAACGACCGATTCAACAAGTGACACTGGAGTTGCACAGCTGAACATTTCTTCAATCACGTGACCCAAACAATCGCTGTCACGTCTTTTCTCTCTCGTCGCCGTGATGCAACACGCTTCAGTCACTGTGACGGCGCTGAGGAAAAGTTGTGGCAACCGGAAAGACTCGATCACAGTACCACAGCGAGGAGCGGAACTATGCGGACGCCCTCAGGTGTTTGACGAGGACGTACTGTAAACTCCTGTCAGGGTGAAACACACGTGGCCAAAACTCTGCTCTCACCACAGAAAACTTTTCAGAATGTCTCTGTTATGTCACGACGAAGATTGTCTGGATACTTTCACCTTCTCCCGAGCAAAAAAAACAACAACTCTCCAATCCCAAAATATTTAACCGAAACCTGTTACACAGCATTTCAGCTGTGCAGGTACCGACATGGTTCCAGACGATCCGTATCTGTGCTGGGCGACGTGACCCATACAAACAATAACACAACCAACTGAGCTGTCTAACATAAAGAACGTTTTATATCCATATAAAGTTGTTAGTTTTAGGTCAACCTGGTGGAATCGATTGATCGATTGACAGATATGTCATGGGTGATGTGCAAAGCTACTGCATCTAGCTAGCTAGCTAACATTATCAACATTTGCTAGCTCGCTAACGTTATAAACATGATCAAAAACATAACCTAAACCTAAATACAGACAATATCTAGCTAGCTAACAATCTTTTAGCTAACCCTAACCCATACAACCCAGTAGGTCGGGTTGTTTGCAAACTACCCCTGTTTTTGGGTTATGTGCAAATAACCCCGGTAATTTGAACATTTCTGTTTTTTCTCACATAACCTGTAACAGATAGATTGATACTTTTATTAATCTCAAAGAGAAATTAACAATTGATGTCAATTGTTCAGATATTTGTATTTTTTTGTGTAAAAGGCCAGAGAGTATTTAAAAGAAAGAAATTTAATCCATTTTAAAAAACAAAGTAACTTCAAAGTAGTACTGCGCATCACAAATACTTTTGATGCTTTAAGGACATTTGGTCAACGGACGTTTTGTTCTCAGTTGACAGTGGATTTACACTCCAACTACACTGTTGATTTATTTTGAAAAATGACATTTTAAAAAACATAAAATTTAAAAAATATATACTCCATGAAGTAATTATTTCTGCTTATTTCTTCTTATTTCTTCCACTTATTCCAGTCACAGGTCCCCGTTTCTGCGACGGTAATCAAGTTAATTTCTTTCTGTGTGATCCTGCTGACAAACAATATCACCATGTCATCTGAGAATTTACTCGAGTGTGAGATCATCACATTTTCATTTACTTTACTTTATATTTGGACAATCACATTAATTTCTGAGATACCGCATGTGTTTGTAATTTTTTTGTATGTTGCGTGTGCACAAAATACATTTCCGTATCCAGCAAATATTACTTATTTTTCCTTAATTTTTTTTTTACAGTGAATCCTTCTGTTTACAGAAGGAAGTCGTCCCTGGAGACACGTCTTGGATGAAATGCACAAACCGACTGGGGTGTCAATCACTGTCAGCCCTTCAGCGACCTCCTCGGCGTCATTTATCACCACCACCACCACACCGCTGTGTGACGGACAGAGCACTCACATTCAGCAGCGTCTCGACAGTCAGTCAGGTCCGATCTCTGAAAACAACCTGATGAGACCCCACTGCCGTCGCCTCCCGCACCAAAACGCAGCCCAGCAACGCAGAATCATCACTCACTTCTCATCTTTGGAACAATGTTGGTTTGGTTTGGGCGCTGCAACATTTATATGGAGCTGCTCTCAGTGCTCTCAGTGCTGCTTCTTCAGAGGTCGAACAGGTTGAATTGTACTTAGAGTAGAAAATGACACATCTCCTTCCACTCCACCCGGTCTGTTCCGTCTCTGTGCCGCTGGAGACCAACAAACGCTGCGACCCTGATCTATTTTTCAGTCAGAAAAGCGACCGCTCAAAGCCTGAAGCCAAAGTCACACTTAAATGAGAACGCAACACTGCTAAAAATGTCAAGAGTCAAGAAAGAATAGCACAGATGTTCACTGATAGTCTGACGATAACACTCACACACACACACACACACACACATGCACTTCTCACCGATCTAAAATCCCACGTCCAGTAAACATGTCACGGCTCTCTGACCGATAAAATCTGTAAAAAATTGTTTCTGCACCCTACAAACACCCAGAAAGGAAACAGCACTGACAGAGGAAGTGTTGGTCTGAATCCTCCGGCTCTGACCATCAGCACGTTTCTCGTATTGACTAAAAAAAACAGGGTTTAATAAAACACAGGAGGATCAGCAGCCATCCAATCTCATCCCGTCACATCTGGCCCCAGATTACATCTGATCAAACGGTCTCATCACCCGACTCCTCGCCGCCGCCCCCCCCCGCCCGAGTCTGTGCCATGTTTAGTTGTGTCCTTCATGAGCTGCACCCAACGGTGTTATGGCTTCCCGGAGGCAGGATGTCAGCACGCCCGGGCGCGGCAACACATCTCCCACACGACGTGGGAGGGTCGGATCAGCTGAGACAGACGAGAGCGGTGTGAGTTGAGGAGGAGGAGGAGGATGAAGACGAGGGAAAGTGGGAAAGGGATGCCAGCAGATGTAGGTTTGGACAGTAAAAGTAAGGTAAAGGTCATTTCTATCGCACTCAGAGATTTGGTTCCACCCAGTGTTACATTCCTACACTGTCTGTCCATCAGCCCGACTAACTGCAAGTGAATCGGAATAAAAACATTTTAAATTTCAGAAATGGAATTTCACATGTCAAATTTCTGGATTTCTCCTGTCTGCCATTTTGATCCGATCCAGATGACACGATAGTGAACCCCCCCCCCAATGCATGGATGAAATTTCAGAATTTCAGAACAATCTGCGAAGAATTGAGTGAGATACAAAACACCAGCAGAAACAACCTCCTGGGTGGAGGTAATAATACAAACTAGACCAAAAACCCATCAAAATCACAACAAACAAAGAAGCATCTGATGCAGAGAATCAGACAGTTGATGAATAAAATGCCAGTTCAAAAACACGTCTTGACTTTATACATTAGTCCGTGTTCCGTTTGGGCCGCGTTCCTCACAAAACGTGGTTCACGGCAAGTTAAAGAAGACAGATGGGTGGAAGACGTCGCATTTACATCACGACATGGCCCTCGCATGTTGCCTAGCAACCAAATTCTACCATTGACACTCACACGACCAGCAGTCACAGTACTCATTCATGTGTCCAAAAAAAAATCATTTTCAACTTCAATTAAAATATTTTCCGATCCCATGTTCTCTGCTAAGTTTACTCGGGTGACTCTGACTTATTTGTCCAAGACAAAATGAAAACATGTTTGACCAGTTTGACCAGACTCTGCAGCCATTTTTTTCACGGTACGTTCCCTGAGACGTCTGCGTCCAATGAAGCATGTTGAAGTGAACAGAGACATGAGGTTGGAAACATCCGGAAAAAAACAAGATGGATTCCTGACGTAAACAAACCACATCGGTGAGGCAGCGTTCCAAATGCTCCGGGCCCAAATTCATTGACCTTTCCGTGCTCTCCGTGACCTTTGAAACAGGGGCGGCGGCCTCAGCTGAGCAGCTCTCGGCCTTTAAATCAACACGCTGGATTCTCCATCGCTCCGCCCTCACACAACCAAAGAGGAGGCTACTGCCATGACAACGCCGCTGATCTCCAGCTAAAACAGTAGGTAGGTCATGTTGAACTATAGTAAACAGTAGCCGGCTAATGACAGATGAATAAATCAGACCCCCCCCACCCCCATCAGTCCTGCAGATGTGAGCAGAGGAAGAGGAACCAGCAGCACTGAAGCCAGAAAGAATAAAAACAGTCTTGATTTACCAGACTCTGGTTGCTGGACCGAAGGGGGACGGGGAGCTGTGGTGTGACAGACCTGACTCCAGGTCAGCTGCCACACATGGGTCACCAGGGACAGTCAGCGTTGACAGGAACTGCTGGGTGACGTGACCGTCGGCTGCTCCCCGGTCTGTCCCCGGTCTGTCCCCGGTCTGTCCCCGGTCTGTCCCCGGTCTGTCCCCGCTTCCAGAGAGAGGCTGTTTATGACGCTGCTGCTGCACAGACACGGGCTGTTTGTCTGGACGCAGCGCGGTGCAGCAGCCCACGGCGTTACTGGAGAG